>JAQGBT010002991.1:0-21426 GCA_034698585.1 Disparrhopalites patrizii | reverse complement strand
TTTTTCGAAATTATCACTTAAATGCCGGGATATATTTTCTGAATTTTAAAGAAATTTCGGGATTTTTGATAAATCTGTTATCAAAATGGTATTTTTTCTCAATTTTTAAGGAAATTACGAGAATTTCGTTAAATCTTCTGTCTAATAGCGAGACGTTTGTTAAATTTACAGTAAAGTAACGTGATTTTATTGCGAAATTCCCAAATTTTAGGAAAATTATGGGATTTGTATGAATACGCTATAAACTAAATTTTCCTGAATCAACAACGCAATAATGCAATTGTTTTTAGTTAAGTAAATTAATTACATGATTTACCAGTTGCTTTTGGATTTTATAAAAAAATATCCGGTTAATGTCCACTTATAATACAGGGTTGTTCGATTAAAAATGGAGTTTATTTAAGCCAGATTCGCCTCAATTTCCATACATCCATGTTCAAAAATCTACCCCAATTTTTTAGGAGCAACCTGTACAAAATCCATTTTCACGTACGCAACTAAATGGGAATTGCTGCAGCACTGCAAAATTACTTTTTTTCTTTCTGTGGGGACGATATAATAGGAAAAGGTTGGACATGATCACAACACCCTACCTTCCCCCGGGCTATGATTCTTAAAGAATGGCACATGAGCCAGAAAAGTGTGATTGAATGAGCTTCTTCCTCCTTCCAAGAAGATTGTGTGCTTTTCAAAAGGGGAAAAAATGAAACACATCAAAAGGAAGAATTTTCTACTTACTTCCCCTGCATTTTCCCCATTCCATAAAGACCTTTCCCACTCGGGAGGAAATTGGTTCTCAACGAGAGCATTGCCTGGACATTTACGGGAATGACATGAGACATGTCATGTGATATACAGAGCCTTTTAAAAAACATCTCACACGCGTCGTCCCATGCAAGGTCGTTTTTTTCCTGTTTAAAATTTCCCCAGGATCTTTCCAGTCAGCCCCCAGACACTAGCTCTTTCTCTATACAAGCGCAATCTCAATAATAATAAATGTAAATGCCAGTAAAAATAGTAAAGCCTGCTTTTGTTCCGTCCAATTTCATTTTAAAAGAGTTAACACAACCGACGCTGAGCTCAAAGAAAAGTAAGAACAACTTTCACCAGCATTTCTGGAAAGAATTCATTAAAGAAATAATTATTTTAAAAGTGTTCGTATTACTACAAATTACAGCTTTTCCCCTGGACGTTCCCCCACCAGTTGTAAATATCCCAATTTTCTCGCACTTTGAACTGCGATTACAAAACGAAATCAGGATTTTATTTATCTGCTAGTACATGCAGTAATTCGTGGAGCCAGAGAAACACAGAAAGAAAACTTATTGACAAATAAAACGAGGAAACTTTGGCGAAGAAAGTCCTGAATAAATTACAAGTTTAATAGCGCACTTAATTTATGCATGATGGAACTTCTTGTCTCCGAACTACTAATATTTTTACTTTCACATACATCTACATATGTATATACGTATCCATAGTGCTGATGTAGCAGTGAGGATGAGAGTTCACAAAGTGCGTAAAAAACAGGCGATATATTTTTAGAGATGAAAGGAAACCATTGAAGGGGAAGCGGGAGACGACAGGAGAAATATTGCAATGACCTCGAGGAAACAAGAACAGTAGCCAAATAAATATAGAGATAGGGCATGGAGGAAATGATCGGTGATTCAAAAAAGGAAGCAAATATAGTGAGTGCAATAATCAACACACTAAAATGAGAGGGAATGTTGGAAATACAAAAGAGAAAGCACTCTAGAATTGGAATGTACAGAGTAAATCAGTGGGAAAGCACGAGTAAAGAAGGAGCAACAAAAATATCGGAAACGGAAAGCGCTACAATGAGAGAAAGAGAAAATACAGCAGAGGAGATTAAAAATCATTGAAGAGGGAGACAGCGTCACAGAAGAAAAAGAAAGAACAGCAGAAAATAGTAAGAGAAAGTACAACCGAATGAGAAAGAGAAAGTTAAGAAGAATAGACAGAGACATAGACATAGAATTCACAGCAAAATAGAGAAAGAAATAACAACATAGAGAAATAGAAATCTAATGACAAGCGAATTCACAGCAAAATAGAGAAAGAGAAAGCAAAGCAAGGAGGAAGCGAAATCACCGCAAAATAAAGAAAAAGGAAGTAACGAAAATGCAGAAAGAGACATCGCAGAAAAATAAAGAAGAATAAAGTAAGTAAATAGAGAAAGAGAAATTGCAACAAAATAGAGAAAGAAAAAGCACAGTAAAATAGGAAAAAGAGAAAGCACATGAAAATAGAGAAATTTACTTCTCATAAAATAGCAAAAGATAAAGCACAACAAAATGGAGAAAGAGAAAGCCCAGCAAAATAGCGAACGACAAAGCACAAAAAATATAAAAGAGAAAGCACAAAAAATAAAAAAAGATAAAGCACAAAAAATAAAAAACGAGATAGCAGCGCAAAATATGGAAAGAGAAAGCAGAGCAAAATGGAGAAAGAGAAAGCACAGTGGGAGAGAGAAATTACCATTGTTAGCATTAAAATGCCTGGAGAAACAAAAATTACGTAAACAGCAATTAAATTGGCGTCGAAATCGCTTTTGGGGACCAAAGCACCCATTTGTCAAGGAAAGCCTCGAATAAAATTTATTCCCAGTATCTACTACTAATTTTCTAATAATGTAAGTGCAATATCTGATTTTTCTCGTTAATAAACCGAGAAATTACTTTTCGGGTATTCCTGGTTAACTACAGCATTAAAAGTGGTTGAAAAGATAATGTATTTTAATATACTAAATGTGTCCCGCATAAATCGTTCTCTACGCACAAAGAGATGGCCGTAAAAGTGGAAATTCGACATTATGAGGTACGTCAAGAGAATTGTATTTAAAGGCATGAGAAACTGACAAGCCACATTTCACTAGAACTGGTCTTTGTAAGAGATTTGTTGATAATTTGCGTAGTTACTCTTTAAGCCCTATCCTTTTATTACCCAAGTCGAGCTTCCACTATAATGCCATGGTTATGGAAATGAATAAAAGCATTTCCATAATTTAGTTACATATGTGCATAAATGCTTATTTTACGCAGAAATGATTTACAATCAGGAATTTCATATGATTCCGGCTATTATTTATGTATTTGCCTTGTAATCGGCTTATCATATTAAAATTTATCGACGGTGAAGAGCAAAATTGGATAATCTACACCGGATTTAATAACAAATTAATTATTTCAATTTCTCCTAAACGCAAGAAATTATTCGACCGCGATATGTAGGCACAGATCTGCTTTTGTCAGAGCATGTTTAAATATTTTAAATTTTGTTTAATGACCTTATCTCTCGTCTAGTTAAAATAACACCCATGTTTTGTTATGTGAATGGACCATACTGAATAAATTATGCTCCTCTTTCGTAATACCTTACAGAATCAGCTGGTAGCAAAATGCCACCTTTGCAATTTCCTGTCTTTGCAAATTCCTGTGTATATGCACGTGTTCGCGTGCAACGTTTATGGGGTGGTTTTTAATTAAGTAGATTGGTCTTCCCTGTAAGATAAGGGTACTAAGAAACGGAGGGTGAAGATTGTTGGGGGACGCATTCATTAATTACTGCCAGTGACATTTTTTCGGGGTACTTCCATCCTGGTGGTTCAGGGCTAATTTTAAGACGCCGGTGAGAAGGAACAGAAATTCCCGCTAGACCGAGGGTACTCCCACAAAGTGCAAGGGGAAATGAATCTACTAAATAAATACATTGCCTGGAAACATGCAAATATTCTACGGAGGAAAAGAAGGCCATGAAGGTCGAACGGAGGAAAGACTCAGGGATGTACTCTAGTGCAAAGTACAAGACAAGGATTTTCGCAGAGTGAGTCAACTCACATAATATGTGGGAACCAGGGCGAACATCTGGAAACAACAACAGATAAAATCCTAGCAAAGGAAAGAAAGAGCAAAAGCAAAAATGAAACACAAAGCAAACCGAAAAAATACAAGTGAAATAATAGACATAATAGAAACGAAAAACGACGGGAAGCTAAAAGGTTACAACAAGAAACAGAAAGTTAAAGAATCAAAAAGCGAAAGTCAAACTAATAAAGAGTAGGAAAAGAAAAGGCAAAAGGAAGCGAATACCACCAAGAAAACAAAGAGAAAGCATCAAGGGCAAAAAGGAAAAAGGAAAATAAATATGGAAAAAATAGAAACTCAAAAATAAGGGAGAAAGAGAGCCGAAATGTTAAAAAGGAGAGAAATTGCAGAACAAACAGAAAGCAAATGTTAAAAAGGAGACAAATTGCAGAAAAACAGAAATCAAATGTTACAAAGGAGCATAATTACAGAACAAGGAGACAGTACATGTTAAAAAGGTGACAAAAATTACAGAAACAAGAGAAAGTGAAAGTAACAACGGAAAAAAAGAGAAAATAGCAAGAGGTAAATTGGCAAAGTGTAAATGACAATAGATAAAGAAAAAGTAACAGCAACAAATAAAATGGAAAAGGAATAAAATGGAGAAAGTAGGAGAAAGTAAAGAAAAGGAGAAAGTAAAAGTATTAAGAGTGAAAAGGTAAATCAAAAGAAATAAAGGAAAAGGAGAAAGTAAAAGTACCGAAAATGATAAGGTAAATAAAAAGATAAAATAAAAAGAGAAATTCAAAGTACCAAAAGTGAAAAGATAAATAAAAAGAGAAATTCAAAGTACCAAAAGTGAAAAGATAAATAAAAAGACAAACGAAACAGAGAAAGTAAAAGTGCCAAAATTAAAAAGGTAAATGAAAAGATAAAAATATAAGTGAATAAAAAAGGGAAAGTTTTAAACAGTCAGTGAAATAGAAAAAGGGAGAAATCAAAATAACGGAAAATGAGAAACAAAATATAATACAAAATCTGAAACATTGGCAACCAAAGGACGGGCAGCAAAAAAATAGAAAATAGTCAAAGTAACGTGAGAAATGGATTGCGGTTGAGATTTAGAAACTAAAAAGAGAAAAATGGGGAGAAGAGTGCAAATGTACAGAGACAAGAGAAAGTCCGAACAAAGAAAAATTGAGAATCACTGCACAACAGAAGAAAAACTACGCAACTAAGAAAATGTGAACGGAATCCGAAACAAAAGGAGAGAAGCAAAAAAAATATGCAAAGCATGCAAGATCCATTCAACTGAATATTGACCTTCACCACCAAAAAAAATGTAAAAACGGCTCCAGCTGTAGCAATAAGAGGCACGAGGCAAGTTGAAAAGTCCCTTTCACCGGTCCTTCTCAACCCATCCGAAGAACTAAGCAGGAAATGTCTCCTGTAAAAGTGCAGAAGTATAACGGTTATTATTATAGCGGCCATGATATTTTTGTTCCTCCATCAATGCCTGTACTACCTCTTTCGGAGTTCCCTATTATCAGTACTCCCCGTCGTAGGTACCGCCGGAAATAAATATGTGAATACATAAATATTTATATTACATACATACCTATGTATGTATACCTTTATATACAGAAGAATTTATAAGGAGTAGGCATCAGGAAATAAGAAACTGATGTAGACCAACGGAGATGAAGAAATGTTTAAGATTCCGCGGGGCCCATTATTATCACTCGGATTAAAATTTACTTTTATGTCTCCACCCTTCCTCTTCTGCCCTCCCGAATTCCTCCAAGTCCCATGGATACAGGGTGTTCCATGTATCTACATAGGTAGGTACATAATGTAAACGATGACAATTCAAGTCCAGCCTTGCCCCTACTAAACCCATATATGGCCTTTCTTCTGCCTCTTCCATCAGTCTGGAGTATTTGCATGGGCCCACAATGTATTTTAACGGGGGCAGTCCTAACCCTCGCAAAGTTCTTGGTGTTGGATGACGCACGTGTTTGGAGTGTGCCATATATGCACACATAGCTACATACCTAATACATATAATTATGTGCTCATAGAAGTGATTGTATGCAGATGCGCTCTTATTATTAATGTAAATGATGGTTGTTATTTGAATATTTGTCCTTCTTTCTTTTGAGGACGTCCATTGTTATTGTTGTGTGAGATTAAAAAGGATGTAGTCAGAGGGATTCTGGGTGAAGTAATGCTTTCCCCCATTGAGGCTCTCGTGCATTTCAAGCGAAATTTTCAAGAGGCGAGAGCGTGGGAGGTTACAGGGAGGAATTTTGGGGATGTTAGCGAGGAAAAGAAAGAATGAAACACAAATAAAACAGGGAAAGAGAGAGAGACAGGGAGAGAAAGGAGTGCTATACAAAGGAGGTATGAAAGGAGACAGATGCAATGAGAAAAGATGAGGAGACATGTTTATTGCCTTGACTTTAAATTCCTTTCACTTGACGGAGCCAATTCAACTTGCTTGCACTTTACACTTACCAGAGCAAAGGAGGGAGGAGGAATTTAGGAAGGGGAAAAAGGAGGCAATCGGAAGAGAAGGAAGGTGAGAAAAAAGACAACAGAAATGGAAAAGGAGAGGGGGGAAGAAAAGAGAAGTGAGAGAATAAAGGAGAATAAAGAGAAGGGAAGTGAAAGAGGAAAAGAGAAGAACTAGAGACGCCCCAAAAGAGAGATACAGAGATCAGGGCGAAAAAATAAAGAGCAAAAGGGGCGAAAAGAAAGGGACGAGGAGTTAGAAACAAAGTTAGAAAGACATGCGAAACTTGAAAGCGAGAAAAGGCGACAAGAGCAAATTAGAAAAACGGACAAAGAGGCGAAAAGAGAAAGTGAGAAAAAATAATGCGAAGGGAGCAAAAAGAGAAAGTTATAAAAAGGGGCGAAGGGACGAAAAGAGAAAGTTAGAAAGAGGAAAAAAGAGAAACGTAGAGAGAAAGGAGTGAAAAGAAAAAGTTATAAAGGGACAAAAAGAGAAACGTAGAGAGAAAGGAGTGAAAAGAGAAAGTTAAAAATAAAGGAGTAAAAAGAAAAACTTCAGAGAAAGGCCAGAAAAGTGAAAGTTGACAGAGAAAATGACGTAAACAGTAAGGTAGTAAGAAAATGACGAAAAGAGAAAGTTAGAAAGATGGGGGCTAAAAGATAAACTTAGAGAGAAAGGATAAAAGAGTGAAAGTTAGAGAGAAAGTTAGAAAGAACGGGACAAAAATAGAAAGATGGAGAGGGTAAGGGCCAAAAAGGGCCAAAGAGAATGAGAGCAAAAGATAAAGAAAGACTAGCGAAAATAAAATAGGAGATACAGAGACAAAAAGGAACCGATTAACGTAGGAGCTACACAAATAAAAAGACAATTTGCAGGAGAGAAACAGAGATAAAAGAGAAAAAGACATAAAATAAATTAGCGAAAACAGATATTAGCGATGTATAAGTGAAAATGCCGAACTGAGCAAAAAGTAGCAGAGGAAGAAATGGCGGACAGAAGCCAAAACAAAGGGATAAAAGTGGAAAATGACGCAGGCAAAAGATAAATAAAGAGTGTTAAATTAAAACGGCAACAGAAATGGAGGTACCATACGATACCACAAAAGCAAACCAGTTTCAAAATTCTGGTCTTTAAAGATTGTATTTTCGTTATTTTATTTTTAATTTCTCAAAGTCCTAAAACTTGTCAAGAGCCACGGAGTATCTATGTATGTGGTGAAAACATGGAAGAAACTCCGGGTTATTAATGGTAGACACAAATACTTGGAGACACACTCAAGAGTTTCCCCCACTCCCAAGTCCCTCACTTGTTGTTTACTACTTCTCCCGAGAAGAAAGATGAGGGGGAGGGGGAGGGGATGATGGAGGGGCAGTGGAGTTTATGGGCGAGAAAAATGCTGGAGGAGGAGGACGGGAAGATGAAGCTAGCTCTTCGCTATTACTTTCCCCTCTTTTTTCTTGGTCCAGACTGGAACTCCCACTGATTCCAGCCTCACTGGGCTGATCCTCCTCATGATGCGGATGATGATGATGGAAATGAGGGAGGAATTGGACGGGATTAATAAAGACGCTCGGCTCCTTCGTTGTCACCCTCTTCCTCTTCACCTCCTCCTCGTCCTCCTCCTTCTCATGCTGAGGATGAACCTTCCTCTTGGTATTGAACAAGGTATGCAAGAAGGAGGATTTGATATCCGGGATGCGTTTTGAACGTGCCAAAAAGGCCACGGGGATCCCGGGAGCCCTCTTCGGAGGATATTCGGGGAAATGATAAGCCTGAGTCCGGATGATGCGGTACTTGTCCGAACGGATCCTCTTGAAGAGCCCAAAAGCACAGAGGGCAAAGTACAGATCCAGGAGGAGGTGGATGTTGTTCAGGATCCCTCTTTTGAGGGCCAGGGAGAGGCCCAGACTCACCAGAAAATGGAGGATGACGCAAAGGAGGGTGGAGGAGGGAAGGACCAGGCAAAGCCTTTCCCTCCAATCCTTTTTCTGGCAATAAGCATTATAATGGGGAAAAAACTTGTTACCGAGAAAAACTTGAGGAAATGTGGAAGGATTTTTTTTCTAATTTTTCTAAGGTGAAGGTCATAGGGTAAAAATAGATCCTCACTATGTGGGTCTTGTAAGAATGTGAGGGATAAACAGTCGGTGAAAGTGAGATGTGTAAACACAATTATGGTTGATGTAGGGCAGAGATGTGTGATGGGAGATTTTATGTACATTTATATACGTATGCATTTAATAGGTATGTACATGTATGTATATTTATATTCACATATGTATATCATATATTTAATATAGATGTAAAAAGGAACGAACAGTGTTAGTGACTGCGGCGACCAGGAGAGTCCCATATCCAATCAACATGATGATGCTAAGGCTCATATGTAACTCCAGGGTGTTACCTTTTTTGGGGGAAAGTGTGGGAATTGAGAAAAAAATGTGACAGATTGTATTAACTTCAGTGGGCTAGAGAGAGACGGGGGATGATCAGGGGAAAGAGCATTGGAGTGTGGAGTGACAGAAGCTGTTACGAGTGACAGGAGATTGTCGGAGTAAATATTTATTTTAATGGTGACTCCCTCCCACTTTTTGCAGGTGCTGCTTCCTTAACCTTCCCCTTTTCGTTATTACTTTTTCTTAACCCTTTCCTACTTTTTTACTTGCTTTTCCTCTGTTCTCCCTTCACTTTTCCTACCTTTCTCTCTTCATCTTTTCTCATTGTTTTGCACTTTTATTCTATATTTTCAGCTTTCTTCCTTTTGCTCCTAGCATTTTCTGCTTTCTTTCTCATCTCCTTTCACCTTTTAAAATTGTCTCCGTTTTCTCTTAGAATTTTCTCCTTCCTGTTTTAAAATTGTCTCCCTCCCCCCTTAAAATTTCCTCCTTTCTTTCTTAAAATTGTATTTTTTCGCCCATAAAATTTCATCCTTTCTTTCTCTTAGCATTTTCTCCTTTCTGTTCTAAAACTGTCTCCTTTCTCCCTCAACTTTTGTACCTTTTGCCCGCAAAATTATCTCCTTTCTCCCAAAAACTTGCCTCTAGCCTGTCTTAAAATCTTCTCCTTTTCCCCTTAAAATTGTCTCCTATTTCCTATAAAATTACCTCCTTTCTAACTTAAAATTTTCTCCTTTCTTCCTTAAAATTGTCTACTTTCTTCCTTAAAATTGTCTACTTTCTTCCTTAAAATTACCTACTTTCTCACTTATAATTTTCTCTTGTCTCCCGTAACAGTAGTTTTGCTTTATATTTGCTTTCCCTTCTTTCTCTTTCCTCTTATTCTCCATATTTCCGTCGTATTTCACACTTTCTCCCTGCTTCAATGTCCCTACTTTTTCTCTTCACTTTCCCTACTTTGTATTGTCATTTCTCCCATTTTCATTCTTCAAATTTACTCTTTTCGCACTAAAAATGTTCTCCTTCTCCTCTTCGCTTTCTATCATTTCTGGTTTTTCTCTTGAATGTTTTTCACTTTTCTTGTCTCCTTTTAATTCCCCTCTTTGATTCTATCGTTAATTTCTACCCTATATTTCCCGCTTTCTCATCGTTATACTTCTTTTGCCTTGTATTTATCTCCAATATTCTGGCTGGTGCTCGCTCTCTCACTCCGTCTGTCTCTAAGATCTCCGATGTCTCTTTCTTTGTATAACATTGATAATAATTCCAGGCATGAGGATCTTACGAAAGCTCTCCAGTGAAAATTGATACTCCTGCACCAAATTCGATGTGGGTTTGAAGTTACGCTTATAATAGGACTCGAATTGACTTGGGTCCAAGGCCAAGAATGATATGGTGAGGGTGAGGAGGAGCGCATAAATGATCTTTTACCCGCGACCAGGAACAAGGACGTACATACATAAAATAAATACGAAAATAATTAAAACAAACATGAATAAATTGAATAACCTGGAATAATATTTGTTAGGGCGAAATCAGATTTTATACATAATTTGTAGCATTTCTGGGGTAATTGCGACGCGACAAATCTTTGGGATGTAAAAACTTGGAATTGTTCAAAAGAGAAATATTTGGAGGTGGTAATAAGTGAAATTCGTACAATTCCGTAGACAGACATGGTAAAGCACCATCTTTCGAGGGGACAAGACCCATCACAGTCACAACAGCAAGGGTTAAATATCTGTTTCTTGGGCTTGACATCCTGTTCCGAGGTCAAGGAAAAACTGTCCACATCGAGTTTCGTAAGTCGGCGTCCGATGATAATGGAACGAGTAACAGATTTGAGAGATTTGTTCTTCCCGAATCTGAAAGCACCGGATTTTCTCGTGGATCTTCTAGTGGATTTTATCGTGGATATCTTCATGATGGGGCGCCAAAATTTGAATGGAGCGCAATTTCTGTGAAAATTCTTTCGTACATCGTTCTCCACTGAAAACAAACTGAGTGATGCGCAAGTCAATCAAGTTGAACGTTGAGTCGAGACGTCGAGAGGGCAAACACAGAAAATTATAAAGAATAATTGCAAGAAAATATTACAAAAAGATACAATCATACAATAATATGTAAGATGATATTATAGAACAAAATTGAATCTTGATTCTTTATAGCGGGAAATAGAACAATAATAAGAGAAGAGTCAAAACCTAGATTCAATTATTATCACGCTTCCACAGAAATATTATTAACACATTTTTTGACCCATTAAGTACGAAAATATAGAATTTTCTAATTATATTGCTTGTAGAAATGTAAGCATTTTAATTTTGTTTTTTTTTTTGCGTATTTTTTTGAAATATTTATTTCCTGTACAACAGTCTCGTTTTCTGCCAAAAATATGCACAGAAGAATTTTTCAGTGCTCAAAAGCATCAGTTGCCTAATCTTCTTCAGTTTTAGCCCGATATTTCCAGATAATTGCGTTTATTCTTTTAGAAAGTGATTATCCGTGATGATAGTCTGGGCTGCTGTTCCAAATTTATTTCTCCCTCAATTATCTCATTTGATTCTCTCTCTTTCGTCTCTCTTTTTTGCTTCGTCTCTGATTCTCTCGCTTTTGATGTCCCGTCTCTCTCTTTCTGTCTCATCTCACCCTCTTCCTCTCTTGTCTCTCATTCCGACTCTTCTCTCTCTCTCTATCTCATTATTTCTTTATTTCACTCCCACTCGTTCCCTCTGATAATCTCCTCCATTCATTTATTTTTATCCCATTCAAAATTCTCCTTTCTCAGAAATTCTCCCTTCGCCCCTTCCCCTGCCAGCAACACAAAAATAAAGTCTAGTCAGTGACGCACCACATTTGAAGTTGGTTCTGAGGTTGTGACTGACCTTACAGAGCCTGGAGCCGAGGCACTAAGGAATGCGTCCATAATTATTGCTGTTATAATCAACCAGAACGAAATTTGTATGGACATACATAGTATAGTAATGGGAGGAAAGAATAATGGGATTTTCATCCTAATTTTATGAGCTTGGTATTTTATTTATAGGTTGAACATAATGTAATATTCTCTCATTGTATGGCATGTATAATTTAGGGTATGAGGTCTTCCACTGTAATATCCATTGTAATAGAAAGGATTCCCCAGCTGCTAATATATCTTTAGGAGTCTCTCTTCCACTCCCAAAGCTCATATTTTTGCATCTTCAGAATGTGCATTGAGGCCTGAGGGGTTCCCTGTGACCATGGCTTACCTGTTGTGTATGATGACAGGGAAATGTATGCATTTGTCTCGGTTCTGATTACACATGCAGTCTCATTAACGGGACAATCCATGGAGGGTCACCTGATATGTCCCAATATATTTCTTCTGATGTAATTGCCTTTCATTTACACTGTGTTTTGATGTCCTCCTTATCCAATAAATATTTCTATCTAAACAAGACATTGGTTTCTTCTTCACAGTATCTGCTACTGCATAAAAGTGAACCAAAGAATGAAAGATAATCTCAGCGACGTCAAAATTGTACCTATTACGATTTGTATCCTCAAAGCTGTGTACTTTCTACTGTATTCAAGGAAAATGTATCTTCATTCATAAATAAAAACTTCATTCATTTTCTACCAAAAAATTGTATTGCTAGGTGGATTTTCTCCTTGTTCATACAACATATTTTATTAAAATGTAAATTACTGTCAAATGTAACCAAGAAAATACGGATGGTTCAGTGTATATCTAATTTAAAAAGGACCATAGTTTGCATATTGAACTGCTTGTCCTTATCGTCCGAAGGGATTATCAGCTAATTTGTGGCTACATTTGTACATCATTATAATTTATGGACTCGTTAATTCCCTTCCATTAATGGATTAATTGACATCTTGGAATGCGTACAAATGTAGAAGCTTATAAATGACAAAAAAAATGAAAATAAAGATTGTACCAGATTGTGCAAGCATTTTCCAGACACGTGAGGATGTTGGGTGCAAAAATGTGGGGTATTACTCATTTTTCTAGGGGGTATCATTCCTGGGAAAGGTCATGAGTGTATACTCTTGGATGATAAGCATTCCATGAAAATCCTGAAAAGGGTTAAATGTATAAGGAAAAAATTTCTCATACACATTTCACAATGCAACATTTGTAGATTATTTACATGCGTGCATATTACAAACGTATGAGGATAAGATTTTGCTTTAGGTAGGATGTCACATGGAATTACTTTTGATATGTATTTACTTACGTTTGTTTACACATTTTATTTATACATGTATGTATGTACATAGGGACATACTTATCCATGTAAATGGATGCTCCTGCCATGGCAAATAACTCGCAGCTGGCGTCGCAGAGGTTGCCGCAAAGAATCTTACGAAAAGATTTTGCCCTGTCACTAATTTCACGCCATATGATGCTAAAATGAACTTTCTGGCTCATAATTACAAATGTGTATGATATTGACTCACTTTTATTTGCGATGCTGCCTGGATGAAGCAGCATGGCAAACACCTGGGGACATTTTCGCAAAAACAAAAGGATGTCATGTAATACAATGTCCCAAGCCAAAATTCCCTGGGGTGGGTCGGGTTTTTTTGGGGATAGTAAATGCCATACATTTTTTGTCTATTTATACATTATTACATTTGTTGTCCTCATACTTGTTATTTGTTTTTGGCGTGACTTGAAAAAAATTGTTATTTTCCTATATCAAAGTGTATCATTTAATCCGCACGTGCCAAGCATTATTTCACAACTTGTCAAGTATACTTTGTTAAGGAATATTTAGTAAAGAGAAAGGTCAGTGATTTATGGCTTAACTTTTTTTTCAGAAAAAACAAACTATTCCAAATTACAAAGTTGAGCCTTTATTCCTTTCTTTGTTAGGTAATAGCGGTTGTATATCCTCTCCTCACAATTTTACTACCTTTTTGACCTTTACAATTTTATTTCAGGCTGCTCCTTTCTATTTAAAAAACAACATTCCCTGTCAAAGATTTTGAACTCTTTTAGGTGTATGTAATGTATAAATATGGTCATTTGGTTAGTTATTAGGCTTTTAATGGATTCACATAATACTTTATATATTATTATACAGTATGTTTGGAGGGCCAAAGAATGTCTCTCCAAACGCCATGGATTAATACCAAATCCTAAATTTGTGGTTATGGATAATTTACGGCAGAGAGATTATACTTAGGAATGTGCAAATGTACACATTTGTATTTGATTTTCAAAATATAGATACTTTAAATACTGGCAACTCTAAACCATGGGGCTCCAATGGAATACAATTTATGCGTTATGACCTGTCGAAAAATCCCATTAAATGGGGTCGGCATTATTTCACTTATGTTAAAGTAAGATTCAGAGGCTCCGACTTTGTTGGTACTAGAATTCGGAAAAATATTTGGTCGACAAGACTCATTTGATAATGCAGTGAAGCTGGGAAGGTGCAGAAATAATGTGCAGATTTAAACAGCAATCGTTCCAAGCAAAGAAGGCAAACGGTCGTTCAGACTCAGCGTAAAAGAAAGAGCATTAACGAGGGACAAAGGGCGCGCGAAAGAGAAAATTGGAGGAGAAGGAGAGAAAGCAGAATGAGACGGAGACAGAGAGAGAGAGGGGGGGAGAAAGAGCGGAAATAGATGAGAGAGATAAGGATCAGGACAGAAAAGAGGATAAAAGAGACAAAATTCATTGATACGCCCACAGCAAAAAATGGGTTAGATATTTAGATAAAAAGAAATTGAATAAAGAGTGTAAAAATGCAGGTTTCAAGGGGAATGAGAAAACTAGAGAGGAAGAGAGAGAGAGAGAGAGAGAGAGAGAGAGAGAAAATGCAAGTGTGTGAAAGTGAAAAGAATTAAGCAGAGAAAAAATGAAACGGCAATAAAAATGAAAAAAAGTAGGATAAGAAAGAATTAAATGGTCTAGCTAAATGTCTTCGCACATATCCGCCTCCAAAGATTTATTGAAAGAGCACTCGGCCCATAAAACTAGCGTGTAAGAATAACTACATACATATGTACATATAGGATACATATAGGCGATATAGGTATGTATGTATATATGTACATAAATACTTATCCTTATACATACACACATCTATACAAATATAAATATCTATGGCTTCCGCATAATATTTTATTCAAAAGAACCTTTCACCGTTTGATCCCCATCCCAATGAATCCGCTTGCCTTCAGTTCCTAGTAAATTCTTGGGAGCAATTACGTGTGATTAAGTACGTGCGTATAATAATATTCTGTTTGTTTACCCGTTTATGCCAAATTAAATTTATTCAGACGCATTAACCACCACCTTTTTTCTTCTTCCGAGATTTGAAGAGAAAGAACATTGATCACGGAAATAATTGGATCAAGTACGTTGGATGTCAGTGTATCATTTAGGACGAGGTGGGAGTTGGATAACGTTTTGAATGGGGTTTTTCCCCTCGAGAAAAATCCTTCTTTTGGCCAGTGTCAAGTAAACATTTAAAGGATTGTAAAATATGATAGGATTTTAGCCAAGAAATAACTTTCACACACATATGGCTTATGTCCGAAATTGTATGACATTTGTCATGTTTTAGGGATGATCAAAAATACGGAGGTTACCCGGAGTTTTTTTAAATATTAATCCCACTCGAAAGCTATTGCATTAGCAATTTTCGAAAATTCAAATGGTTATTTACACTGTCTACATATACACGTATAGTCTGATATTCGTGAATGGAAAACATATAGCAGGGTGCCCAAATTCAGGGCATTTATGAATATACCCAGTAATTTTTTTGTTATGAATTATCACGGTAGTCAAACATATACAGGGTGTTCCGGCAATGATTGTCCGAAATACAAATTAATTTTTCCGTCCACGTTTTTGTTAAGCTAAAAAGCATATGTAAGGCAAATTTCAAGGAAATTTTCCAAAAGTATTACTTTTTTCTATTGTATCATTTCTATTGCGGATATAAGTATACAGTGTGCTCGGAGAAATCCGGAAAATATCAATAAATTGTTCATTATAATATTTTCATGTAAACTAAACATGTGCATACATGTACAGGGTGTTCCCTGGGAATACTCAAAAATTAAAAAAGTTCTGATTGAGCTTTTTATTATGTTCCAGAATACATAAAAATAAGGAAATCACATCAGTTTTCTGTTCGAGGCTTTTGTCAATGTGTATGCTCCTACATTAAATTTACATTAATTTAAATTAAATTATGATTAATTACTAATAATTACTTAACATCATTACAATTTATCATAATGAATATGATTATTATAGCCTATATTTATTAAGAGCGGTCATTAGGATTTATTATTTTATTAATAATAAATTAGCATCGTTGTATGTATATAAATTAATATTGTTATTAATTGTTATCTATTTATTTTGAGTGGTTATTACGATTAATTTTAATAATTAATTAACATAATTGTTAATGGTTATATTTATTATGAGTGGGTAGTATGATTATTTATTAATAATTAATTAGAGGGATTATTAATGGTTATCTTTATTATGACGAGTGGCTATTATATTAAATTATTAAAAATTAATTACAGTGAAGTCTCTTTATAACAACATTCCTTATTACAGCATAACGTTGAAAAAATCGTTGTAACGTCAGGAAATTACAGCCGCTGGTAAATAAAAGCATGTTAGATTTGTTTCCTATACCAGCATTAGCCAAAAATTTCGTTACAACGGCAAACTTTCTGGTTCGGTTGGGTGCTGTTATAACGAAACTCTGTAACGTAATTATTAATTCTCTCGTGTATTATTCCAACCACTGGTTGATTCTTATGGCAGTCAAGCATTTACAGGGTGTCCTAAAAAGATGACCCAAAGATTGATTTTCAGGGATAAAAATCCGGTTAATCCGGTTAATAATGGAATTCTCCTTTTTTGTGCATTTTTAGGTCCTAACCATGGAAGATTGCGAGATGATGGGCGTTGTAAATGTGAGTTCCACAGAGGAATTCCATCACACTCTGCAAGCCTACAACATCACATGTCTCGGTCACGCGCCCACGCTCACCCGCAGTCAATTGACGAAAGCCATCATCCTGTCCGTGATGGCCGTCTTCTCCCTCGTGGGGAACATTTGGACGATGATCAGTATTCGGAAGCAAAATCGGCACCGCTCCGGTCATGTCTACACCCTCATCTATCACCTTTCCATTGCTGATCTCTGTGTCACGATCTGGTGCATCCTGGGCGAAGCCTTTTGGTGAGTCAACCATTCATTATCCAAAGTTAAATCTCCATTAATCCAAAGACATGTGGTGGTTTATCCCTATTTCCTGGAACAACCCGAAAATGTCATTACAGAAGTCACTCTTATACCCAAAAATGCCATTACCTTCCCCAAATTGAGGGAGGTATTGAGTCATTTGAGCGTGTAAACACTTTTTAATTGGTAATCCCGGGCTTTGTACAATATTTTCCAGATTGTATTAGGCTTGATTTTGGTTTATCAAGGAAATTCTGTTTACTTCCTCGCATATTAAATTCCTCATTTAAATTCCCTTTCCTTCTAATTTTCTCTTTAAGTGAGTTCCAGAGTGAATTCATGTGAATATAGGATTAGAGTCGACTCTCTCTATAACAGCACCCTATCTGCACCAGCAAAAGTGCTCTTGTAACGAACAGCTGGTATAGAGAATTGGTTTAAAAAAATGTTAATATTAATTAATTAAGATTAATTTCAGGCTTAACTTTGATAATTTTCAAAATTCTAACAATATTTACACAATGGGGCGTAAATATTTACATTTTAGTGAGAAAATAATAAAGTTATGCTGGTATAGAGTTCCGGTGCTGTTATAGAGAAACATTTAATGTTGAAGGGATACCTGACTTAGGTGCTAATGCTCTTATAAGCAGATAGTGTTGTTATAGTGAGAGGAAAGTGGCCAAGGGAAGAAAATACCCTGCTGTTATGGACTAACTGCTGTTATAGAGAGTGCTCTTATAGAGAGCGCACTTTGCATGGTAAAGATGTAGGGGGATTCAGCACTGCTGTTATAGAGTAAATGCTCTTATTGGGAGGGCCGGTGTAGGGAGACTCGACTGTATATAACATTTATTTTGCATACATATAGTACGGAGGAATTAGTCCCACGCTTTGACTTTTCTCCACTTAAAATTTACATGTGAATTCATTTTGCCGTTTTTACCTTCCAGTTAATTAGCCGAGACTTTAATGAGAAAAACATGAGAGGATTTTATGGAAGAGGGAGAGATTCTCCTAGAATAAGAAGCAAGGAATTATGAAGAGAAGGTGAAAATGGAAAATCGGTGATGAGGAGAAAATAAATTCGACGAGGAGAATGTATTTTCATTCTCTGCCATGTTTTCTGCCGGGGAAAATCTTGTTGAAGAGATAAATCCCTCGGCATTTGTCACTGATGATGAATGACAAATGTAATTATCCTAAAAATAGACGGGTTTGCCCCCTTTGAGAAAGAGCTGGTATGTCACGCCTTGGGCTTGACAGTAAATGGAGGAGGAATTTCTTGGTGACATTTCTAATTTGTCAGTGTCTTTGTCTTCGTCTATAAGACAAATATGAAGGGTTAAAATATGTGCGAGGGAATATTGGATTTTTTCATACCTTTCCCCTCTTATTACGGACTCTTTTAACAGGATTTGAGGGAGATAAAAGTTCTTGCAGGTTATTTATTCATAATTGTGTTAGCATGAAAAAGTTGGAACTGGGCTATTCCAACCTTTGTATCTTTTAAAAGGCAAAAAGGACTTCAAGATTATTGTATTTCCAGGGATAAAAAATACTTGTTGAATTCCTATTTATACGGGAGTGAATGGATTGCTTTTGTAAAGGAGACTTGGTCAAAGGCAGTCTTCCCTTTTTTCTCCTAAATTGACGGACACCAGATTAGAGGGAAAATTGCTTGGGAAGGAACCCTCACCGAATTTTAGAGATGAAAGATTTTTTTTTCGGGCTTTTTCTCTTCAAGCCCAAGGCTTTCTGGGAGTTTAGGTCCATTCTTCTCCAGTTTTCTCTTTGAGAGAGATCATAAAAAGTGGCGGCTCTTGTTTCTTTTCGGCAAAAAAGAAAGAGATGAGAAGTGGTTTATTTTTTTTTTCGACCGGGAGTAAGGTCCACGTTTTAGTGCTTGAAAAGGAATAAAGCAAGGTTCAACAATTCCCCTGTTTATTTTCGGGTGGCTCCTAGCATGGAAGGAAATGACCTACAACAACGTGGAGAATTGTGTGTTTGTTCGGGCTCTTCTGGTATGATCAGCGCGTGCAGAATCTTGCACGAGGGTGTTTGTTGCCAAAGGGTTGGACTTCGATGTTTGATGCACTTATTTTTGTTTTTTGTCTATGTTTCGTGTTTATCCTTGCTGCATTTCACTTCATGGGTTTCTTGTTTACATTTTCTCAATCTTTTTCTTCGTTTTTTCTCACTACTTTTCCCTTTTCTATTCGTTCTTTAATCTCTTTCTCCCATTTTGATGTCTTATAATGTTGTCTTGATGTTGTTCTCATTCTTTGTCTCTCGATTTTATCCTTTCACCTTCTCCCACCAGATTTTGGTTTTGTATTTTCTCTTTGGATATTCATATTAGTACTTTATTACTTTCTCTCTGGCTAGATTTTGGGATTTAATTTTGTCTCTGGCTAGATTTAGGGATTTAATCTTCTCTCTGGCTAGATTTTGGGATTTAATTTTCTCTCTGGCCAGATTTTAGGCCTTCATTTTCTCTTTTGCTTGATTTTACGCTTTCACTTTCACTTTTCATAGATTTTAGGTTTTCATTTGCGTTGCTAGATTTTCAGTTTTTACTTTATCTTTGACTAGATTTTAAACCTTTGATTTTCCTTTCGCTAGATTTTATGCTTTCACGTTCTTTTTGTTTGCCAGATTTTAGACCTTTACTTTCTATTTCGCCAGATTTTGAGCTTTGACCTTCTCACTGGCTATATTTTAGGTCTTCATTTTCTCTTTTGCTAGAATTTAGGTTTTCACTTTCTCTCTAGCCAGATTTAGGCCTTCATTTTCTGTTACTAGATTTTTAGTTTTTTTTTTTACTTTCTGTTTGGCTAGGTTTTAGACCTTTATTTTCTCTTTCGCGAGGTTTTAGGCTTTCACTTACTTTTTTTTCCAGATTTTAGGTCTTTACCTTCTCTTTCACAAGATTTTGGGATTTTATTTTCTCGCTCGCTAGATTTTAGCCCTTCTCTTTTTCCTTTGTTTTATTTTGGGCCTTCATCTTTTGAAATATATTTGCTTTACTTTCGTTGTAATTAGACTCCAGGCTTTCACTGTCAGTCTCACTAGATTTTGAACTTTCATTTTCTCTGCGGCTAGATTATGATCTTTCAAATTCATACGATCTCTAGGTTTTGCATTTCTGTAATCATTCTCCTTCAATTTCGTCTACAACTTTACTTTTTCGTTTTTGTTTGACCCTTTTAAATGTTTTTTTCTTTTTCTTTACTTTCTCTTCCACGCTTCTACATGCTTTCTACATGCAGTTTCCAGCCGGTCTTTTCTTTCCTTTGCGTTTTCGTGATTTGTTTAGTATTGTTTATCACATCTTTCTGTTTGGACTTACTATGCTTCCTTGACCTCTTATGTATGACGCTTATTTTTCGTCCTTTATTTAACACTGTAGCCAGGTTCCTCTTCCAACTTTCCGTTTTGTAAGTGCGCTTTTACTTCAACCCTTTTTAATTAGTCTCCTGGTATCACTTTTAACGTGTACACTCCATATCTTTTACTTGCAATTCCTCTCTTTGTCCATTAATTGCCCTCACGTGTACCACGTACTCAAGTTTTTATTACTGGCGGCTCGTAAAACACTGCAAATCTATCTTCACTTAATTCCATTCAGGTTTTAATTCCATTGTCTCAGGTTGGGAGCGAAATAACGTCAGCTTAAGTTGTTTTGTGGGTAAAGAAAGGGGAAAACGTTAAAAGGAATCGATTAGTATCTGGCCGATTTATGATAAGATCCCACGTAATTCCTTTATGCATTACATAAGTATGCCCGGTATTTGCATAGAAATTCACTGAGAAAAAAGGATGACGGAAGCAATTTGTATAGCTTTGACGTGCCAATATTTGATAAGATCAACATTCCATGTATTTGAAGAAAATAAAACAAAGGAAGATCCAGGACTCTTAAGGAGCCTTTGAAGAACTGGAGATTTTAATATTACTCTGCGATTACGTATTATGCAAATACCAATAATCTTTCCGGGGATCCATTTGGCTCGTGATTCTCCATGGGGGAAATCCAATATTTCTCTGGTGGTGCTTTGACGCATTTGCACATCAATTAAATGCCGTCATATGATGCGAGGATAAAAGGTCAATTATTAAATTTGGATGTGGAACATCCAGCATCTTATTCCTTCAGGGGAAAGACGTGCTTTTTGTGTAAAAGCATTGTCGTAACGAGATTACTTCCAGGGTATTTGTTGGTCCTCAACCCAGAATAAGATGGAGGGGTCCTTCTTGTCAAACGCTATTCATCTTGTGCTTTAGAAGAGGAAACAAGAATCAATACAATGTTTTTGGGTGAGGTGGAAACCCATTATGGAATTATGGATTATGGCATTATGGAAGCCATCATTTTCTATTCTATTTTCTCTTCCTCTTATTTTCTCATTTTCTATTCTATTTTCTCTTCCTCTTATTTTCTCATT
>JAQGBT010002990.1:0-21432 GCA_034698585.1 Disparrhopalites patrizii | reverse complement strand
AGAAAGAAAGAGAAAGAGAGAGAAAGACAGAGAGAGAGAGAGAGAGAGAGAGAGAGAGCACTTATCTTTCATAATGCCTTTGCATTTAAATACACATGGATTATATCAGTACAGAAAAAAATAGATCGAAATTGCAACCATAAAAATTGCATTGGGCTTAACTGTATACGGTTATGTTATACATATGCTGTGCTGTGGGTACGGTAGTTTTAACGATACAGCGATAGCTGAAGTCAAAATGGAGATAAAGTAGTAATTGTCACTTTTACATTGTACTTTCTCCCGTATGTTTTTGTTTGTATATGTATAATATGTGTATTTCCATTAAACCAAAACCCCCATGCAAAACGTTGCCATTAGATCATTGGCCAAAATGCCTCTCTGATTTTATTTTATACTGTTCCAAAAAAATTGCACGATTTTGACTTTTTTTGTCCTCCACTTTTTTTTACTGTCCGTTCAGCTCCAATAATCGAGAGAGACAAACTATCATACGTATATATGTATCTGCTTATACATATGTTGACGGGAAAGGTTGAAGACGGAGCCAAGAAGTTTGCGAATGGGATTACAGCCACATTTTTGTCCATTATGTATGTACAAGATAAAGAAACGAGGTATTTGTCAATACTATTTTTAGGGGTGCTATTAATACAATTGCACTCCATTCCCCTTCCCATACTGTTACATACGAAAACTATAGAGAAAGTACAAGGGGAATTCGCATCACTCTTCATATATTTTTTTCTATTGATTAATTTTTTTTCTCCCTCTCTCTCTCCAGCTTCATTCAATAATTTTAAGGCATATTAAAAGTCATTGGAGGTATTCCACAGGTAAACTGTGGAAAAGTGGAAAACTACAAAAACTATAATAATGGTGGAGCCACAGAGATTTCTTTTGACTTGACCCAATTAAAATCCATTCTTTTAAATTTGAGAGAGTAATATATAGATGGTGGGAGAGCGTGATTATTTTTTTTTGTGAAAAAAAAAATTGGGAGAATATTATATTTACCACCCAAGCACCGTACAATGGAAGTTGCTCAAGAACATAGGTTTTTACCATGTGGTCATGTTGTAATTACAGGGAATTGTATGAACCACCTAAAAATAATTACACCTACGTTTATTTCCAAAATTGCTTTTATTAGGTAAATATCTAAAATATACAACGTCATGTACGATGGAGGAGTATACAAGTAAAACAATTGATAGCACACATTTGAAATTTAAAGGGAACACACACAAGGCAAGCTATAGATGCACATACATACTATGCATCTATAAATATGTACCCGTCACACTGGTGTATGTATATATTCAAAGTAATAAAGCTTAGACCAACACAAAAAATTGTCGAAAACGTGAGAAAGATTAAATTAATAATTAATTGAAAGAAAACTCTTCATTGTTTAATTAGTTGATGTCAGGTTAATTGTTACACAAAAAAATAGAAGGGAAGAGTGCCGATGAATGTGTGTAAACGTGTGTGTGCATATGCATGCATATGTGCTTTTTTAACATGTGTGTTGTGCACAAGCATAAAAAAAGACGGTCGGCATGGCGAAGGAACTTTTTTTTTCTATGCAGATTCTTTTTTACCGCCTGTTCTTCTTTTCCTTTCACTATATTTACATGTATATGCACTCACAAAAATTAACTAAAAATACATCAAGTATCCCAGTATACATATATAGAAAAGGACAGGGACATACATGATGTATAGAAGGTATATTTGAGGAGGGAAATGAAACAGGCCACGACGGGCACGAAATGACTGTAAAATGATTGCTTCTGCTTTGCTTTTATTCGTATGTATACATAAGCAATATAAAAAGAGAAACAGTTTTGATGGTCCTTATTATTATTATTACAATGAAATTTAATCACTCTCAGACCATGTTACTTTCCTTGTAATAAATGGAGAAAAAAAATTAATTAATGGCACTATTAATGTTTCTTGATTTTTCCTCACTTTGAATCTCTTCTACCACGGGATGGTATTTTTTTTGTTTAATTTTTTATTTTATTAGAACATTGAATTTCGACTTGGTAAATATGGAAAAGGGGGAAAAGGAGGAGGGGGGTTTAATAATTATAGAAATGATCATAAAGTAAAGAATTTTATTAAGGAAGGAAAAATGTATACATACATACACTCTCACTACTAATTTTCGCCGACAATTAATTAGTATATAGCTCTTGTGATCATACTTTCCTCCCTATGCACATTTCTGAATGGAGGTGCAATTTATGCTATTTATTTATTATTTGTCAGAGTAATAAGGCTTTACAATTTACAAACTCCACAATCCCGATTGCATTAATGTTGGTGCAACAAAATGATTGTACATGTGATGCTCACTTGGGAGGAATACGCACATGGGCAGTTATAAGAGGGAGAGTAACAGAGAGAGAGAGAGAAGAAATGCAGAGAGAAATGCAGCAAGAGAGTGTGACAGAAAGGAGAGATTATTTGTAGTGGAGAGAGAATCAATGAGTCAATGAGAAAGGGATAGGGAGAGATTATGAAAAAAAATAACTGGTTGTTTTCTCACTATTCTTTAATTTGGAAGTGTGAAAATGAGATTCTTTATTGTGCATGGTTGTTCTCACCAACTAATAAAAATAATGATGGTGTTGCAGCCAACATTTTCTCAAATTGTTGTTGTAATCAGTATTTTTTTTTTTTTGCAAATATAAAAATTATAATTATAGGGGGTTTATGTCAATCAATAGCTACAAAAATGAGTTTAAATGGTTTAAAAACTTAAACTATGAAAAACCGCAAATTAGTCTACTTGTTACAAAAATAATTGTTTACGCTATGTTGTGGAGGAACTATTGAAAAAATACATAAAGGAAATACTTGCAGTTCTGGGGAAAGATGAGGAGGCTTGCCAGGTAAGAGAGCGATAGAGGGAGAATAAGAACGAGAAATTGCGAGAATAAAAAAGGAGAAAGAGAGGAAGAAAATAAAAATGAGAGACAGTGAGGGAGAGAATAAAAAGGCGAGAGACCGAGGGAGAATAACAATGAGAGATAGAGAGAGGGAGAATAAAAAGGAGAGACAGAGAGAATAAAAAGTAGAGACAGAGAGAGAATAAAAAGGAGAGACAGAGAGAATAAAAAGTAAAGACAGAGGGAATAAAAAGGAGAGGCAGAGAGAATAAAAAGTAAAGACAGAGAGAATAAAAAGGAGAGACAGAGAGAGAATAAAAAGTAAAGACAGAGAGAATAAAAAGGAGAAACAGAGAGAATAAAAAGGAGAGAGAGAGAATAAAAAGGAGAGACAGAGAGAATAAAAAGTAAAGACAGAGAGAATAAAAAGTAAAGACAGAGAGAATAAAAAGGAGAGACAGAGAGAGAATAAAAAGGAGAAAGAATAAGAAATACAGAGAAGGAGAGAGAGAGCGAGAGAGAGAAAGAGACAAGGCAGGAGCGAAGAAAGAGGATTAATAGTAGGACCTCAAGTGCTGGGGGATGATAAATGGAGCTAAACGGGGTTGACTCTAATGAAATGAACGATTCAATTTGATTTATTTGAAGATGGTCGAGATAGAAAGGTAATATGGGGAGGTGGCATATCAGATGCCAGAGTAATCAACATGGACTTGAGAATCTAAAACCACTAATTTAATTTTTAATTACAAACATTAGTCGTATCATTGTTTCTCTCCACTTAGGCTGTGGTTCAAACTAGGCGTATCACCCTGTCTTTCTCTCTCTCTCTCTCCCTCTCTTTTCCTCCATACACACACTTTTCCCTTGACTTGGCTAAACCTCTTGTGAAAGAAGAGGGAAGAGTATTCACTGTATAAATGAACGGAGTGAGCCAGAGCTTCATTTTTCTGAAGGAGAGGATCAACCATTTGCTCACAATCTTAATTGAAAGTGTCAATCATTTTAATGAACCAGTGGCTCCAAGATTGCCATTCAAAAAATTACTTATAAAAAATGAGCGGACGGGAATATTTTTTTTTTTGGGGGGTTCGCCCACTTCAACAGTTATTATTAATACTTTGACTGAACATGGAGCAAGAAGCATGAAAAAAATTTGAAGAATACCCCTACATATTCATGGAGAGTTCTGGACGTCGTCAGTAAATACTCATTGATTTTTTTTCTTCCTTTGCTTACATTGCCTGCTAATTGCTTTCCTCCTTTTGCTTCTCTTTGTTTTTGCTCTTTTAATTCCGTTGTATGCTAAGTTACCTTCCTCTATTCGCCATTTAATCTCTTCCAACGCCCCCTGCCGCTCTTAGGCCACATTAACATGTAAGTAATACTAGGACCAGGAGTCGTATCTCCCAACAAAAAGTTGACCACGAATATACATAAGAAATTATCCGGAAGAAATTGAAGAAGATGATGAAGAAACAATCGTCAAAAAACCAAAACTGGAACCGTGAATCACCATAGCCAGTAAAAGTATGGTAAGAAGTGGAGGAATTAAAAAAAAACAGGAGGAAGAGGACTCCGAAAATAGTCGGGACGACGTCAGTAATTTCTCCTTATCTTATAGCTCCCATGAAGGGAAAGAGAAGAGAAGAGAGAGAGAGAGAGAGAGAGAGAGAAAGAGAGAAAGTCTGACGAAGGAGAAAAGAGAGATCTTTTGATGCATGAGCGTATACACATATGGAAATTCCAAAGAAGAGTATAAACCACCTCGTGCATAGTCCTTTTTATAACATTGCTTACTTGCTCAAAAAACATATATACATTGCCCTTATTAGCGGGCTAAAGGAAAAAAAAACTTACGTGCGAGAACGAAAATAAACAATGAAACTTGCCAGAAAGACAGAGAGAGAGAGAGGAAACGAGAGAGACAGAGAGGAAAGGAGGAGAAAAAAAAGTAAATTACTCCTTCGCAATACAATTACTATCACTATTATATTCTCGGATTGGTATGGAATCGAGCATTTATAATCACAAATGATTCGAAATCATTGTGAGTTACCCCCTAATAAATCATACTCATTTTCCTATTAAATGAAATCTCGGCCCTTCACCCATGCAGTCACACACACAATGTCTATGCTTTCCATCCCAGAATCCATACAATAGTCCTGTATATTTCGTGTACTTTCTTGGCAATGTAAATACAAATAACGTTAGTGGGGAGATTTACAAAAAAAAATTTTTTTCTTTGCTATTCATCTCCTATGAAGATGAGGAACAACAACAAGAAGAACGAATAAGGGTGATCATTAAGAGAAGTGAATGGGAAAAGCAGGAGGAGAGATACATTGGTTGTATTTGCCGTTGCGAGATTCAGCTTCTTTGTCCCTATTTCTCTCTGTCTCTCTCTCTCTCTTTCTCTAACTCTCTCTCTCTCTCTCTCTCTATGTTACTCGCTACCAATCTTTCTTCGCAAGTGATCTTCTCAACTATAATATTTATTATTTACTATAAGAAATAAATTATCAGTAAATTAAAATAAATTTCAATGATTATTACAGCAGTGGCAAACAAGTTTTTTTTTTGTATTCTTTCAACTTTTCCCTTCTTTCCTTCGTTCTCTCTCCCCAATATTATTTTCCAATTACTCATGATTTATGGATTTCCTCATTCGTTTGTCTTCTTCGTTTTGGTAATTCTTTCCATTTTCCTTATATTTTTTTCCCTGGCAATTGGTAAGGAAATTACTTTAAAAAAAAATTTGTCTCGTCCATGTACCATGTTAGTATTGCCAACTACTACTACATGGTGGGATCGTGAATGGTGAACACAGAATAGGTAATTCGTAAATGCGAACTGTAATAGTAATAATATTAAGGAGGAGATAATCAAGTCCTAAGCAGATGGAAGATGAGACCCAAGAAATATGACTAAACCATTAAATTTTGATTCATTTATGTAGTATGCTTTGTAAACAAATGCAATGACCTCATTTGTCATTCGCTATGAACTTGAATGTGCCTAGGCCTTTTAGAGAAGGGAATAATCCTCTAGGAAGGAGATTTAGAAACCGAAATGAATGTACTATAGACTATATTTTCCCCAGGTTATCTTCTCCCCAGGTTGTTTTTATATTCAAGTGTTTTTTGGTTCTAAACAAATATTATTCATTAATTACTCAAAAGTCTTCAATTCACATTTTAGCTTGTTTGCTGGTTTAGAAGGCTGAACAATTTTCAAAAATTCATGAAACACTTTTAACTGGATCTAATCTGAAGCTGTAAAGTTGAATCATCAGGAATTTTCTATTTTGAATAGAAAAAAATAACTAAATAGAAATTGAGAATAAATATTGTATGCACAAAAATATGAATCTATGGAAAAAGAGATCCCATGTAATTAAATGTGGCGTCTGAAGCATGAAATAAATAATTTCTTTATCTTTGCCAAAGCTTTTCTTTCAAGTAAGCCGAGATGATTCCCTCCGTGAAAATCGCGTGGTGTAGGGGAAATTTGAGTCAATCTTGGCACTTAACCCGGCACCTTCGCAACTGGCAATCTTGTCAGAAGTAGAAAGGAAGCCAGATTGTGAAGTACATCGTAGCAGTAGTATTATTATGCATAGCAAAATGGAGGCTGGAGTACTAATGTTAGAATGCTGAGAAAAAAAAGCAAGTTAAATCTAAATGCTCTCATCTTATCAGCTTGATCAGCCACCAAAAAAGCTGACAGCCGACGTTTCGTGTCATTACCATTGCAATTATGCATTAAAAGTGGTAATATGTAACACCGCAAAAGAAAACTCAACACCGCAGCAACTTCTTGTACACTTTCAACATTCTCCCGCCCGGGGACAAACCCACCGGAAATAAATTCTGCAAAAACCTTAAACTAAAAAAATAAATGTCACAAGACATGAACTATACAAATGTCCTGATGCAAACGATGATTATTATTATATCTTTTTTTTTTAACTTTTAATATAACAAATAATTATAAACATACATAACGAACTGGAGTGACAACACTATTGCGATGAAACAAGAAAATATTGGTAACAAAACCAGTATAAAAATATTTATAAGCGCTTATGTAAAAAAATATTACATATGAGGATTAATTCCTAATGAGAGTGAGGGATGCGCTGGTATGATTTATAAACTAGATATTATTATATTTTTTTTTGAAGAGGGGATTTTTATTAGTCCATTCCAGTGTCATTCTAGCCATGGTATCCATGTCCTCCTCCCACATGATGACGCACACCCCATTTGAAGTTGGCGTGGTAATCAGTTTTGGCATAAGTGTATACCGGACCGAGGTAGCCGTAGCCGTGATGATGATCTCCACGTCGGATCCGAATCACTGCTGGCACCACTATTGCATTTCGAGTATTTTTGTGTTTAAAAAAAAAATATCACACAACTATGCGATTTTTTAAAATTAATTTTAGAGTAACCCTTTGTCCTTTTTTTTTCCAGGTAAAGGTAATTAATTCCGGATAATTTAAAAAAATAATTTCTTTCTGTCCTGACTAGACTTCTCACTTGAATCGTATTTTTAAAAAAAAATCTACTGGAAAGAGCTAAAGATATTACCAAACTCTAATTGCTATTACCAAATCATAAATGCAAATTTCCAAAGTTGGATTAGGTATACTAATAACAAGAACTAACTATATTCAATATCAAGGTCAAGTCCTCTAATTAGGAAGCCAATCTACTTCTTCTAACATTCAAGATCGTCGGTGAAGGTAAAGGGGAAATCCAATGTGGGATTTTAATTTTTTAAAAAAAGGTCTTTGGGGGGGGGAATTACTATTTTTTAAAAGGATCTCCATGGGAGGAGAGGAGGTATTATGGTATCAAGGGATGGGTGTTCCCGAAGGAGAAAGCGCGTCATTGTTGTGTATGGGATGTAATATGAGAGTCCATTGTTTTGGGAATAGGGGAGAAGGATTTATTATGGATATTTGATTTAAAGTGGATTTTTAACGTCCGCTCCATCCATGGCCACCTCCGGCCTTATGACGTACTCCCCACTGGAAGTTGCCATGGTAGTCAGTGCGGACGTAGGTAAAGACGGGACCGACGGGCCCTCCGCGTCTCCAGCCGTGACCATGACCTTGTCCATGGCCGTGTCCATGTCCATGTCCGAGTCCATGGTAGGCGGGTTGATGGTGTCCGTAACTACCAACTGGACCCTGGGAGCCCCGACGGGTTCGTGTCAAAGGGAGGGATTCGGGTTCTAAAACTTCTACGGGTTGAAGAAGCGAGGCTACAGGGGAGAAAATCTTTTTTTTAGTACATTTAAATACTTTTCAACACCACATGAACGTTTAACAATACACTAGTGGACCCCTAACAAGTCCATTCTACACCATGGGCTTCCCCTGGTAGGATAATATACATAAATAACAATGCTAATCATCTCATGGAATAGGAAAAAATTGTCCTTTCTTTCCTCCTTTCCACCAACTCAACTCTTTTTAATCTACGATGAGCTAAATTTTCAAAATGATTTACGTAATAAATAGTTTATCTAATTTATAATTTATCTAATAAATAGTGTACTTGATAAATTATTTACTGTCAATTTAAATACTGGATAAAAAGTTTACTTGATAAATTATTTACTGCCAATTTAAATACTGGATAAAAAATTTACCTGATAGATTATTTACTGTCAATTTAAATACTGGATAAAAAATTTACCTGATAAATTATTTACTGTCAATTTAAATACTGGATAAAAAGTTTACTTGATAAATTATTTACTGCCAATTTAAATACTGGATAAAAAATTTACCTGATAAATTATTTACTGTCAATTTAAATACTGGAGAAATAGTTTATTCAATAATAATTTACTATTAATTCAATACTGGAGAAAATAAACGAGAAGGTATAAAAAACACTGTAAATACTACAATTGGAAAGGAAATTACGGTTTCAAGTTTTAAAATGAGAAATTAAATTACGGTTTCAGGTTTTAAAATTAAATTTACTGTAATGTACTGTAAAAACAACTGGAGCTCGACGTTTAATGATTATAAAGAGATTTTCTATTGAGGCTAGACAAAAAATGGATAGAACCTGGTCCTGCTCATATTCCCTAGGACGTTTTTCCTCTCCAAAATGTTGATTTCTCTTGGTAATTTTTTTGTGGAAATGGTGGTTATTGTGGGTCATTTGAAAATAAAATGAAGGTTAGAAAAATGGGGGTAAAGGAAGGGGTGTAGAGAGAACTTACGTTCATCGGACACCTCTTGCTGATCCTCAAAGAGTTGTGGTGCAGCGTGAGATGAGCTCAAATAGAGGCACACGACGAGGGCCAAGGCCAAAGTTACCAATCTCAACTGTAAATTTATACAAGATACACCAGAGGATTTTTACACGCTCAACTATTCTTGTCCTTTCTGTCACAAGTCCTTTTTTGTGTGTGTGCAGTTGTCATGCTTACAAATTGGTATCGCTATACAGAAATCTTACCTTGGATACTGCCATTTTATTTTGATAAAAGGGATGCGACTGGAAGGGAGAAGATGGGACAGGTCAGAGAAGAAGGGTTGAAGGTCTGGCAAAATATAAAAAAATGTATTAATTCGGGAGAATAAAAATTAAAGAATAATAAAAAACACTTTAAAAAATTTCGAAAAAATTAACACTTTGTTTTCGAAAATAAACTTACAAATTTGGAAATTTAACCAAAAAATAATGAAATCACTGGCAGCTTTTTGAAAATGGGATTTTTTGGAAAACTTCTTGTTGTTTTGAAGTGAAACTTGAACTGACTTTCCTTTTGGATGGTGGCCGTCTCTTTTATATTGGAGTTTATGCTCAGTGTACCAATACATTTTTTCTCTGTGAAAAAAGTCTTTCAACTATATACACTATTATGCACAAGTGCGTAAAGTGAATTGAGACAATGTTTAAAACTCGCCACCAACCTCAACAATACACAAGAAGAGATTTGGGTTAAAAAAAATCTATATGATAAAAAAATATTTTTTTTTTGTGTACTCAACACGGTACACTATAGAATTTAGAGAGTTCGATGTACCACCATAAAGATTTTGACTCATTTTCTCTTTGATTTCACTATAAAAATAGCAAAAGAGAGAGAGAGAAAAGATAATTATAAAACGTTGATACTCTTGATGATGATGTTTTTTCCATCAAGAGCAATATGTGTAAAAAAAAAACAGAGTATGTAACTTTCAAATGGGAGAGTAATATTACCGTCAAAGGAAAAAAACCGCAAAAGTGTGTGTATCGCCAAAAGAGCCGTGTGTATTATATGAACAAACAAATGTGGATGCAAAGGAGGCACCACATAATAGATGATGAATTTCATTCAATTTTTACGTCCATATGTATATACACCTGCATACTACAAGAGCTGCATCTTCCTCCATATATTTTTATGTTCACTCATTGAATAATTCGTGCTAATAATAATAATAATGATGATCGTCATGCCGGTGAACTAGCGGAGAGAAGGGATTTAGAGAGGCCTTTTCTGCTCTTAATTCATTTTTTTTTTTACGATTTTCTCCTGGTGTCATATGTATACAAATCATTACCACTGTATATTTATCCCTATTGTGAGGGCCATTGAAAGCAGGTCATTGTTATACAAAGTAATTGTACTGCTCCAAGAATTAATTTGTACCTGGATTGAAGGTAATAAAAAACTATTTTTTGCACCTCTAACAAATGGTCGGAATGTTTTTAAACTTCATTCCTTCTTCAATTTTTGCGGATGTACATATATGCTAATTATTCTTTAATAGGAGGAGACACGAAGGGTTTTCAAATATTCTACATATGTACAACTTCCCCGTAGATTACGATCATTAGGCACGCTAGTTTATTTGAACTATCTTGAACTATTTTGCATTTAAGTGCAGACAGACTTCATTTACCTCATTTACTGTAATCGAATTTGTATTTAATCCCTAGGTCTGTATTTAATCTGTATTTAATTCTTAGGTGGTCATTTCAATTTGACTGGCATTCAGATTCAGAATAAAAGGCACGTACTAGAATGGAAATAAAAGAGAAACTATTTTTTTAAAGCAAATGAAACCCTACCTTTCAATTAAGTAGAGTACATGTTCGCAAATATTTGTATTTGCGGAATAAAAGAGAATAACAATTTTTCTCCAAGTATTTAGAGCTTAGACAGTTAATTTTTCCATAGTCATTTTTACCTCTCAAAAAAAATATAAAGAAAAGAAACCCCAAAAGATTTGACAGTAAGATCCCCCTACTAATTACAGCCCTTTACCTTGTTTTCCCCTGAGAGATTACATATGAAACGGTTGGGCAAAGACAATAAATAAAATTATGGACTTCGTTGGGTGCCAGAGGACGTGTGAGAATGTAAATGAATGCAAGTACTTTAAAAGGGATGAGTTTTAAAGAAGATTTAATAGAGTAATAATAATAACAATAATAATACAAGGGTTGAGAGGTATCTCAGAGTTATCTAACGGAACGGTCACACTTGACACGTTTTGTGAACTTCACTTTTTTTTAAATCTCGCCGTTTCTCTCTCTCTCTCTCTCTCTCTGCTACTTCATCTTTTTCTGCCATGCCTTCTTCTTGTGTTTGTGCACATAAATAACGAAGGAAACATATCATGACTGGTGGCCACCACCATACTCCTTTTACACTTGACAGTGGTTTTTTTTTTGTACTTGTATCAACAAAAAGTGTTGCTTTTTTTTTGCTCTGTAGTAGCCTCAGGAGAGATTCCTCTGTACATGCACATACATATGTATATACACGTGTATAAAGGTGGGGTAAAGGGAGCAATGTTGCAGGAGCAGATGCAACGTGTGATGAACGCATGGTAGATGATTGTACGATGTGTATAAATGCATTTGAGTATGTATCACCTTCATTACTCTTGGTTGTTGTGGATCATGATGATGATGATGTTTTGTATTGATGATGGTATTTCAGAGAAGCCTCCAAAGAGCACAATGTAAATACACCTGATTTGGTTTCTTCACTTTCACTGATCATCATCATGATGACGACGGCTACGGCGTCGATCTAGAAGAGCGCTCAAGTATATACGACAAACATTGAGAGAGAGAGAGAGAGAGAGAGAGAGAGAGAAATGGAGGATACGGTTAGGATACGTGGAAGCATTATAAGTACACAGAAAGACTGAAAAGTTTCACTATTCATTTACCTAAATGGTTACTTGTGCGTAATGTGGCATTTACACAAGCGTGCTTTATTGTTTCATGGTCTACGGGACTTTTTTTTTGCTCCTATAAAGCCAACAGGGTAACTATACATACAGACGTGGGAGCTTTTTGGGGGTATAAAATAGATACAAAAAATATCAGTGTAAAAAAAATCTGCTGGTATACGTCTATAAATGTACAGAAAAAAAAAGATTTTTCATTCTAAAAAAATATATATGTACGTGATGTGCAGTTAGTTACGCGATTATAGTAGTAGTTTGCCGATTGTGGCAAATTTCTCTTTGGTCACATCACGTAGCCCATACGTCTTTGTAATAGAAAAATTATGATTTTTTTTCAGTCACTGCCTTGTCATCATCTGGTAACAATAATGAGATTATTAAGGGGAATATTCTGTGTGTATTCTGTATTGCAATTACTTTATTTAGGGACTTTTTTCATACTGTAGATTCTAGATTCCTGATATTATGAATGCTACCAGAATTAAACGTGCTTATAAATTATAAAAGAGTAAATGACAGTTTTCCCTATTTTTTTTGGCCCCACCACTTATGTACCATGCTCCTCGTTCTACAGTGTTTTTGCGGTGTAATTTTATACACATTTTTTTATTGATTTTTTTTTTGAACCTCCTCATTCGAAGAGCTTTCATTTCCCATGTTTTTCCTTTCTTCTAAGAGGTTTTTGAAATCACAAAAAAAGGGTGTGATTTTTTTTACCCTAAATTTTTATCCTACATTCGCCAGATTTTTTTTTTCGGTGGACCAAAATAATGTGTGGAACTTGTAGAATTCCTATGAAGATGATCATAAAGAGGGAGGAAAAAATCGTTTGTTTTCAAAGAGTGTAATATGCTGAGGAAGCAGCCAATGTGGAATTAATTGTTTATTTCCCCACTATATGACAGACAAAAGGAACTGAACAAGTCAACGAATGTGACACTAAACAAAATAAATGTACACTTTGAACACTGTATAACTTTCTGGATTTCCTTTTTTTCTTTTCTTTGTTTTTTGTCCACCACACAGACATTTGTTATGGGTGCTGACACAAATATATACAAGTGACAAATAACGTGAGGCTGTGACAGAATTTCTACAAACAATTTATCTACACAGTAAAGTGCCATCGACAAAGTAAAAGCTTTTGAGAAAAAAAATCATTTCTTGTTTTTCCTACAAATAAGGTACTGTTAAAACACAAAGTGAAAATTTGATGTCTTCAAATGCAGAGGGAATTTTATGTTCTTGTAGTATTTATGTATATACATAAGGTCTTTTTCATTTTTAATTCCTTGTGTAAACAATATATCAGCAAATCAATATTTAGTAATAATATTAGTAATTTTTTTATTTCTTTTTTTTGGAAATAATTTTTTCAGAGTGTTTATTGCTTCTTGTATGAGTTGTAGTAATTCATGACTTTTATTTTTTTTTCTTAAGCAGCAGCTCCATCCTCTTCTTCCTCAGCGGAAGCAGTGAGCATGGAGATGAGCTTTCCAGTGTCGATTTGCCCCTGTCCATCAATCACCATTTGGTCGTAGGCATCATCCACCTCATCGGCAGAGAATTTCTCTCCCCAGGTCATCAAAGCGTGACGGAGTCTTTTGACCATAACAAATTAAAATATCCAAATATTATGTTACTTCAAAACCCAAAAATGCGAATTTGCGAACATCTAATACTCTTTTTAAAAAATGTCCAGACAGATACAAAAAAAAAACATGCGGATGACAAATTTTATAAACTATAAGAATTAAGAACTTCAAATTCCATGCAAGTATCTGCCGTGAAAAGGGTTAAGAGAGGAGGATCGTAAAACGGGCCGGATAAAAGACAGAAAAGGGTTAAAACCCGCCAAAAAAAAAATCGACAGGAGTGCCAATAACAATAAAATGCCTCACTGTTCACTGTCAATCTTGCCGTTGTTATCGAAGCACTTGAAGGAGTTAATGACAACATCATCATCATCCGCACTCCCCGACATCCGGTTGGCGAAAAGAGTGAGGAGCATGGTGAAATTTATGGGGCCAGATGCTTCCGCCAACATATCACTCAACTCCTTGTCATTGGCAAGGCGACCCACAGCATCGAATGTGGCTCTCAAGTCATTCTTGCTAATTATGCCATCCTTGTCAGCGTCCATCATGGAAAATGCCTTCAATTCACCGCACACAGAGTCAAGACACACTCTTCTCATTATTATCATTATCCTCCCTAATTAAAAAAACAAGCAAGGAGGAATGCCTCAAATTTCAAACCACACAACTCCTCCCCGAAAATTGGTTCGTAAATACGAAGGAAGAAAGAGAGAGAGAGAGAGAGAGAGAAAGAAAATTATTTCTGTACGACTAATCCTTTCCTTTTTTTCCTCTCCCCAGCCTTCTTTTTCTCAAACAAACAATACAAAAAGGAACAAGAGAATTACTCGTGCCGTGGTTTCTTTTCCCCTGGGAATGATTGACATTTTCTTAGTAAATGACACACCCTCCCTTTTTTCTGAGGGTATGCTTTCATTACAAATTACTAACCCTATGTACAGATAGAGTAGAGGGTTTTTTTTTTTAAATAGACAATTCACCTCCTTAAATTCAGCAATTTGCTTTTGGGAGAACATGGAGAAGACATTGCTCCCACTACGCTTAGCCTTTTTCGATTCGCGGGTGCTGGCCCTCTTGGGTGCATCCTCCGCTGGAGCTGCGGCGGGAGCGGCGGCTGGAGCCGCATCCCCAGCGGCTTCCTTCTTCTTGGTCTTCTTCACTTTTTTATCATCCGCCTATCAAGTATGACATAATCACAAGATGCTCATTTGCTGTCTTTAAAAAAAAATGATTGTAAATATTTTGTCTCTGGCCTTGAAAAAAAAAACATTTTAACAAAGAACGAATCACAAGCAAAGGATCGCACTGAATATAGTAACAATTGTATGGGAGGGGAAAAAGATGGAAAAAATTATATCTCCTTTCACTATGGCTTTCCTTCGGGAAATTCACAGTACTTTCACCGGATTCAAATGATGGAAAAGGTAGCCGTTAAAGAGTTGGGATGGCATAAAATTAAGATGTTTGCAATTAAGTTTGCAATTAAGCTTTTTTAAATTAAGATGTTTGAAATCAAGAAATTTTAAATTGTGTTTGAAATTATGATGTTTAAAATTAAGATGAAATTGTAACTCACCATTATAAGGCTACTGTGGTTGTAGGTGTTAGATTAAAAGGAAAAAAAATCCCAACTTGAAGGAGAGAGGAGCACCGTTTGGAGAATGAGAGTGAGGGTCGGAGGAGAACATAATAAGGGAAGGAAGGAGTTTAAAAATAAAAATTTCCTTTCCTCCCGTCCTTTTCCATCTTCCTCCTCCCGTGCCTTAAATGCTCCATGAGTGAATCTCCAAAGAAGTTCGTTCCACATTAGCATATAATGTGTATAAACTTCTCTTGTTCTCCATCTTTCTCTCTCTTTCTGCCTCCATATCTTCCCTGTAGAGCATTTATTATTATAAGGAGGAATCTATCCCGTTTTATTTATTTACCCATATAGACATGTTAAATGTATTTAGTGTGTATGTATATAAGAACCAGGATTTATGGTATAGTTTTCGTCTTGCAAAAGAAAAAAAATAGTCTGAAAAAAATTTGCAGTCGGTGTGGTGAAGGAATGTATTTTATTACATGAGTTTTCTCTCTCTCTCACTCTCTCCTCTCTCTCTCTCTCTCTCTCTCTCTCTCTCTCTCTCTCTCTCTCTCTCTCTCTCTCCCTACCGGTGACGCTCTATGTCCTTGGCATCCTCTAGCTTCCTAATTTGTTTTGTTTTCTCAACCGAGTGACAAACTTCTCTATTTTACCTCTCTTCTCCTCCCGTCAAAATCCTCGGTTTTTTTCCATGCTCTCTTTCTCTCCACAACTTCTGTTGTAATTTCTCCTCCTTGCGGGTTCTGTACTCCTTGTCTTTTCTCTTAAGAGGGTTTTTTTCCTCTCTCTCTCTCTCTTCGTTTCTAATTTATTTCTTTTTTTTTTACTTCACACTCCAACCTTCCATTTCTTTCTTCTCCATCTCCGGTTGTCTCCGGCTCTTCACTCCCTACACGGTTTTCCTCTGGTGCAGTATGTATATTGGGTCCACAAAAACATTGGCTCCCATCTCCCTGAATCTCTTTCGGTTGCTTTCGTATTACCATCCCTCAATCTCTCCTTCAATCTTTGAGAGCTCATCCCGGATAAGATCGGGCTGGGAGAGAGAGAGAGAGAGCTATTTAATTCCGTTGTTGTACGCAAAAGCATTAATATTCTAAACTCCCCATCTATTTTTATACTATACCACCGTTTATTTTTTCCTCTCGACCTCATTTGTTTATTTGTGAAACAAATGGCTATGATTTTGTAAAAAAAAAATATATACCGCTTTTATCCTTTCTAATAACGCACATACGGCTTTTCCAATGTGCAGAAAAAAATATGAAATTTGTTAGGACCGAGAGAGTAAAAAAGGATCAGGTTGACAAGGACTTCAACCTCAACCAAAAGAAGAGGGAATGCAGACGTGAAGGAAATATGTATGTGTATATGTACATATATGTACATATATATATGGATGTATAGGCATATACATATATATATATATATTCTGATCCACAGTGGAGGAAGGGGAGGTCCTCCCGCTCTACAGCTATCTCCTCCGTCGCCTCACACCCTTTGCAAGCCGGTTTAAAGGGAGAAAAACAGAAAGAGAGAGAGAGAGAAACAGAGAGAAAGAGAAGGACAGAGAGAAAGGGAGAGAAAGAGAGAGAGAGAGCGTATGATCTATTTTTACGAAGGAGAAGAAACTGATTGTCTTTGTAGTAATTTTAATACCCTCGAAGAGTGCCTCGTAACATGGGTGTGCATACGCCCTTCCTAAGGAGAGAGCTGACAGCGTGTTTTTTATGTGATTAATCCTTAAAAAATCAGATTTATTTACTCGGCATGAGTTGTACCGAGAGCAAGAGGGAGAAAAGGAGAGAGAGAGATCCAATTCAAACGAAAGGTAAAATGCCACCGACTGACGCCAATACAATTTGATTCTCCACACTGCTTACCTTCTGTTTCCGGAGGCTCTCTCTCTCTCTCTCTTCTAACAATAATTGTAACAAGAGAGACTAACACAAAAGCTGTGGTGTGTCCAGGAGCTTTATATATTTTTTTATATCCTCATCTCCATAATAAGTGCTGAGCCTTTGGCGGAGAGCTTGTAGAAATATCACCAGTGGTAAAAGAAGCACTTGAGAGGCAATTGCATTTAATTCCTGGGGCGGCTCTTTATGTTACAACATTACATTCATGGGGAAAATGTACACCCGTGTAATAAGAACTTCTATTTTTTTTTTTTTTTTTTACTTTTTTGATGAACTTAATCCGTCGAGAACAACTAAATTATAAGGCTGTCAGGGAATTCACAACAACCGTTGTATGGGACTGATGAATCTCTCTCTTCTTCTTCCTCTCGTTTGCGTCAGTTCAAAGTAGAACATTTTAACATGTATAATAAGGACTATAGAAAGATTTTTTCACATGTAGGATACACAATCCTATCGTCCAAAGATCTATGTGGTATGTCGGAGCAGTAGGAAGCATGAAATTAAATCGTGCGTTTCTTCTGCAAACAAAAAAAAATTAAGAGAAAGAAAAAAGGAGTATAGAATTTAATTTTTTTTTGCACGCCGAAAGCTCTCACCCAAAGTTTGAGAGTCCCTGTTACTGAATTAATAATACTTTCATTAAGTCTCTAAATTAAATTACTTTACTAAATTACTCACCAGTCAACTTCAATAATTGTTCCCACTAGTACCAGAACTAGTTATGTCCCATGGTTTTTATTGGTTCACTATATACATTTCACTATTTTGCCAAAGACTTCATCGACTTTTTTATGTTGTCGGTAGGTAATGCAGCCATTAAGTATGTTGATCCATAGGACAAGTTTTCTGTACTAACGATGAGATTGATCAGTTGACCAAGGTCGTGGCATATTTTGGGAAATTGGAATAAATAAGGACGTCCCACGCTATTATTTTGGTCATCGGTTTTAACTGTAATTATATTGAGTTAAATATTGTTTGTTTAGGTGGCCACAGAGTTTTTGGAGGTCATTATTTGAGAAAATGCCTTTAATTACTCTGGTCAAGTCACTCTAGGACTTTCTCGCTTGGAAATGATATATTGATTCAATTAAAGAAAACGGGCAAAAGAGAGAAATGAGAGAGCAGATTATCAGTTTAAGTAATCCAAGAAAAAGACGGACGAGATGTACATAATAATGTACCTAATATGTATATTGTGTAGCTATACATAGGTATATATATACATATGCAGGAATCAGCATGAATACATTTTTCATTGATAAAGTAAGCATACCGGAATCGTATATGCTGTTTGTTTTGGTTCTTTTAGAAATGACTGGAAAAGTTCGTGACCTGATATATCAAGGACCATACAGAATGGAGAGATATAGTGAAAGTTCTGTCCCCTTGTTTTGATTTGGTCCCTGTGAATGGAGTGAAGGACGAAAAACCCTTGTCAACCCTGTCCCTCGTGTGTTATTCATACATTTATGCATGCATTTATGCATACATTTATTTCTCTCTATTTTTAAAAACTCTCACTTTCTTTTACCTCCAGCCGCTGTCACTCTCTCCTTCCCTGAGCTAAAATTGTCACACGGATTTGGGTACAAAAGCCGGAGAATTCCCTTCCCCTGGAATCACTTGATTTATCTCCAGCATTGAGTTTATTTGAATTTGTGCTCTCAGTTTGCCAATTCCATTACCGCATCATGAAGGTAGAGATTTTTTTCCCTCTGTGATTTTAGTTTGGAAATTTTGAAGTACAAAAAAAAATAATTTTGATGTTTTTTTTTTTTTGAAATTTTATAAAATTTTGTTCCAGGATTTATTACGGTTTGGTGTGTGCTCAAAAAACGTGTTAATTTGATTTCCTTCTAGGTCTTTGTGATTTTGTTGGCTCTCGCAGCCGTCGGCTCCTGTTCAACTCTTGTGAGGAGTAAATTAGCTCCCATGCGTTCTTCCTCATCCTACTCATCAGGATCCTCCTATCAGGAACAACATCCAGTGCGACATGAGTTTGACCATGATGTGCAGGAAATTGATGTGGTAAGTCCAGGTCATGTAGAGGAACGCGTGGCTGTCCGAGGTCCATCCCAAGTTGTGATGGTAAAGAAACATCCCGGGGAAATCCTGGACAAGCAACGTCAGGCTGAGCTGGAAGAGGAGGAAGAGGAACGTATCGCTCAGTTACAATCTGAAAATGCCAAATATACCTTTGCTTCCGCCGTCGATGATGGTATCATGGACCATTCTCACGTACGGCAGGAATCTCGAGATGGAAATAAGGTATTTTTTTTTTTATCTTCCTTTGATTTTTATTATCCATCTCTTTTCTCCACAAATGGTTACCCCATTTGTTTTCTAAAGTTCGAAAAAACTAAAATAAACTCGTTTTTCATAATTTTGTACATATATTTTACTGCTATTTTACCTTTTTTTTTTTTTAGGTAACTGGTTCTTACAGCTACAGTGATGGTTTCGTAAAACGAACGGTCAACTACGAAGCGGATGAGAATGGCTACCGCGTTGTCTCGTAAGAATTTTTCTCTAACTGTATTATCATCCATTTAACAAACCGTGTGACCTTTTGACACGGTCATTAGGCAAATATAGAAGCAAGAAAAAATATTTAGTTTGCCATAAGGTAGAGATTTTTAAATTAAAAAAAAATTACAAAATTTTTTCAGGGAGGAATTCGAGCCCATTGGAGATGGTCCAACAATTGACTTGGTTAATGGCAAGGCTGACGTCCATACTCAGTACGAAGGCATTGACACGCAGTACTCGATCAATGCTCATGACATTGTTATGACTTCTTCCACCGAATTGCCCCATGCCTTGGTGAATGACTCTCGTTCCAAGCTTCGAGTTGCCGTTTAAAACTCCCAGCAAAACAGGGGAGTCCAAGACGACCAAGACTATATAGGATTAAGATGACTTTTTCTACAATAATCTGTACTGATTTATATAAAAAAGAGATTTTGCCCGTTAATTAAAGTAAGATTATCCAACATACGGAGGTAAACGTTCAACAAAAGGTCTCACATTTTTTGTGCCATGTTCTTTTATAGAATTTAGTGTGACAGAATTGTACATACAAAATGTTTTTATATATCTATAAATCTATACCTCTGTGATTAATTGGCTTGTCGCATAAAATTTCAATAAAATGAGTATGCGTTTAGAAAAACATTTTTCTCGTCTTGTCGGGGTTCTTTTTTTTCATTCCAACTTTTTCACTTTATTTTTTTCGAATTGAACAAGAATCTACATAGCTATATGTATGTATATGTTTAATGTTTTCGTTTGAGAAAACAAATAGACAAGAAATTTCGTGTTGGCAAATATTTTTACAGAAATTCGAATGAAGCATGCGTGCTTACCTATTCATATATGCATATACGTATGTATATATGTATTAGTTCAAAAAGGAGCTTATTCAGTTTTCACAGTAACATGTATACGTACAAGATTGTTTTAACCTCAAATTTTTTGTTTTTTTGCCCCATGGAATCTCTGCCCCAGAGCCTTTAATCATACCTGTAATGTCAGAAACCAAGTAGGAGTAAATTTTTCAAGTGTTTCCACCACAAAATCGGAGCTTCTGTCTCTCTCTCCCTCTACATTTACATTTTTTTTCTCCGCCCGTAAAAACTGATGCCATACAGTCATTGTGGCACATAAAAAGTTAAGAAAAAAAATTGTTATTAGGGTTGAGAGATGAGCCAATCCAATGTCTTTTATTAGGTCTATATAATAAAGGTAGTGAAGACGGTAAATAACAATCAATTTTTGAGGTTTCCTTCGTTAACGTTTCTTTCTCCCTTCCTCCATCCCTCAAATGTGTTGGTTTTGTCTCTCCTCATCCCAACATCACAAGTACGGGCAAAGAGACAGAGGAATGAGTGAGGAAATTAAGGGGCAAACTCACAACATCTGCCTAATCATCTGTAGTAGTAAGTAGTAATATAGTGCTAGAGAGAATAGTCTAATACACACATTCTCAGACCTACTCCCTCACAAAAAAATCTCCGTGTGTATATAAACGGGCAAGAGTCAATTTGTCTGTTTTTTTTAAACCACTGGAAGCCCTCCGAATATTTGAGAGGTGTGTTACATAAAGTGCCACATGAAGCGAGTGGAGAAGAGAGAGAGAATGAAACAGATAGAGAGGGAAAGAGAGAAAGAGAGAGAAAGAGAGAGAAAG
>JAQGBT010002989.1:0-21439 GCA_034698585.1 Disparrhopalites patrizii | reverse complement strand
TTCCTTACTGTAATAGCAACGTGAAGATTAATGATTTCATAATGTGCAGTTATAACGTAGTAAACCAGCTATAACGTAGTAAGCCTGATCGTGCAAATGATGGCAATAGTTGTTACTTAGTACAACTTTTGGTTCATTCGTAATTAAAAGTAGAATAGAAACTCACCGACAAAAGTTGCCATGTACTGAGAGATTAAGTTGGGATGGACACCAATAGGATCATTTATAACTTTCTCGTTAGTCAGAGCTTTCGTCGAAACTACTGAAGTTGCTAGCTCTTCAAATGGACGTGGTTGTCCTTTATGGACAATAATACGATGGCGATCTAACGAAGATTTCGTCTTGAAGCCAGTATCACATTCCACGCAAAAGAAATCCTCTTTCAGATGAACGTGTCGAATATGCCTACGGCAAGATACCCTTTGCGAGAAGTTACTGGAACAGATTTTACATTGATACCGAGTATGGTTGTTTGCTTCCTTTTGTAGCACTAAAACATTGTTTAAAATAATAGCAAAAATCAGCAAATACAAAAGTATGAATAATGAATAGTATACATACATTGTGGGGGAGTTAATCCATGCTCGAATGTGTTACTTACCAATCATTTTATCTGAGAACGTAATTGCGTCTTTACTCAATTTCCCGTCGTTCGTTATGTATTTCTCGTAGTCATGAGGATTATAACTTAACTTCTTCGGTTGTGTTCTACTAGTGTTTTCAGAAAGCGAGGAACTATTTTCCATTCTTTGACTAGTAACTTCACAATCAGGTGATGCGCTGGCTGGCCAGGTATTCTCACGCTCCAAGGAAGATATTTGTACATTATTCCCTTAAGTCAAAATTGTGCACCTCGTAAAATTTGCTTCCAGGTGAAGAACAAAGATAAACTATGTTACCTACAAGAGCTAGTAGAACTGATTTCTGATGATGAAGCGGGTAGCTCTGGTGTAGATGTACGAACCACAGCTTTCGGTGCGATGAAATTTACTGTCAATGCAGAAGTTTCTTTCATGTTGCAATTAAGGTGAGTATTCCTCGAACGGTAGCGCACATGGCAAAAATTGCAATAATAAGGTAACTCGCCCATGTGGTAAACTCGCGCATGCAATTCCGCATTGGCTCTAGATTTAATTCTCAGGAAGCAGTAGAGGCAATAAAATGATTCTGCATCGGCAACTGAAACATACAAAGTCAAATAATGTTTTATCCGTTCCAATATACATGTACACACACTTTGAAGTAGAGGCTTTACCTATTAATTCTTGAGCCTTCTTGATTTGATTGGGTGTTAACTCCCCCGTAAATGAAGCTTCCGGATGTAAACGCAACTGGTCATTCGACTCGTCTCGACTAACCGTTGATACATTTAAAGCAACTCTTTGCGCCAAAGTAGGTTCGGATTGAACAACCATTGGTTTATTTACTATTTGCACGACAGTTGTTTGGGGCTGAACAACCTTCGGCAGAATTGGAATAAAGTTACCTGAAACTGCCGTTGCGGAATGCAACTGTGTCAATACATTCGTATTAAGTCCAGGATTATTTACTTTCGCCGTTAGTCTTTTCGCTAGAAAAATTGAATAGCCTCACTTCAGTCATACACACCATACTAGTAAGTGCATACACGATGCAAGAACAACTCGCTAGACTTACGGGGTTCTTTCGATACTCTCCTCTCTAACACATGGTTGGTGTCAACATGATGGAATTCTTGCATGTGTTTCAATAGATTTTTGGGATTACAAAACTTCCGCCGGCATAGTTGGCAGCCATGTGTATTCTCTTCTTCCGGTAAGCTGTTCGATGGAGACGGTACAATAGAAATTGAAGCTGCTACTGTTGGTGAGGAATTAATATGTATACCTTCGAGGTCTTCTGTTGGTAACCCTAAAATATCTTGTTCTCCACCTGATTCAAGTGTTTCTGGGTCGTTAATATATGACTCTGAGGAAGAATTTAAGTTAACAGCCAACCGAGAAATTTGTATATCCCCGAAATCGTAAATATAGTTTGGGTTACAGTTGGGGTAAATACATAGATCCCGGAAAACGTTCAATACAAAATTTTTAGATGATGAATTAAAACATTAACATTACCCTGCTGGGGTTGCATATAAACAACTTGATATGGCTGATTATCGCCGTAGTAGTTGATCTGCTGCGAATGACCATCACCAGACGGATTAATACTCATGTGGTTATTCGTATTAGTAGGGTTCTCATCAGCAAAATAATCAATGCCCGTAATACATTCGGCCTCCTCACTTTCGTCCACCATATTCTCGCCAACTCCAGCGTAAGGAAAGTTTTCCGACATCTGGTCTTGTGTTTTGGTAGCTAAATAATCACGAAAACGTTCTAAGCATTAAACGTACTTGCACGATTCTACACAACTGGTTATTCTGTAACGGATATCGGACACATTAACAGCAACAATAACAAAAATAATAGTAGTCAAATAAAAGTAACCAATTCGGTAATCGAATTTCACAAAAATTATACCTACTATTATCACCTTGTGGTGATAATAATTTACCTGAGAATAAGACCTGTCTATTCAAACTAGGGCTTTATCACACTTGTGATCCCCGTTTCTAATAGGTATGTATTTTATTAATGTAACCTAACGATTTTCACACACCAGGCATCAGTATACGTCGAGTTTACCAGACAAAAACAGCCCAATCTTCAGGACCCTTATAATATGGAACTACGGAACCTATTCCTTCATTCACTGTGCTTTCTATTAACTCGGGTTAATCATCAAAAAACGCTTTTTGAGTTACCGAATACCTAAACAGCCGTTTACCTCAACAATCGCAACCTAAACTAAAGCACAACGAATAGAAATTAAGTTACACGTACATACAAGGATGTTGTTGTTTTGTTGGACCATTAAATATGTACGGTTTGTACCCACCTGCAAATAATTGGTCTGCAATCACAACGTAGGTACAACGTTGGACGTTGGATAGGGGCAATCCAGAATTCAAATCTTGATCAGAGCTTGACCCTTACGATTTCAAAGGAGTCATCAGTCATCACATCACCACTTCGACCCTCGACCCGAGATTCAATGGGCTGAAGTGAGCACTGAGAACGTCAAAATTAATTAAGGTAAGGCAAACATTCACAAAGCTGTTGAATAATTGTAGCATTCGCCACGTAAAACTAGCCTTTGTTTGAGTTTTAGTTGTGGTTACAAAACGAAAATTTAATTTTACCTTTTGTCGACCTTGAGTCACTACTTGTTTCCCAAATATGTCATAGTTTTGAGAACAATAAATGTTTACACATTTACGTACAATTGTTACTTAACAATTCCACGGCCAAGTCAATTAGTTAACGACAGTTAAAATTTACGAACAAAAAAAAAAGGGAAAGCAAGGAACCGCGCGTTTAATATAAAAATCAGATCAATCGATCCATGGAATATGCATAAATTGCACTGTACACAAGACATTGAAGAAGAGGTAAAAATATTAAAATACGTTTATTTTTGTTATTTTTTGTGATAACAAAAATATTTGAAACTCGCGGACATTCAGAGGAAGAAAAATGAAAAAAAAAAGTCGGAAATAATAAAAGGAGAAAGGGCGGAAAAAATTCAATGGCAAAGAAGAAAGGGGCCCTTTTTTTCTTAATAGTCTCCTCTAGTAGTAGAGGTTTTCCTTCTGTCACAGACAAAAGCATAAAAAGGAATGTGCGGAATTTCAAATAGATTTTTTACTTAAAAAAAGAATCGTTTTCCCCCTGAAAATTTTGCTATATTGCTAAAAATTGCAAAGATATTGCGATTTTTTGCCTCATCAAATAATACACATTTATTACGAATTTACGAGTCATGTTCAAGTCAAGAAGCAACTGGAATTCTGTGGAGGAATTGTTCGCATTCTGGACGGACACGGACTGTACGCAAAACGCTAAAAAGAAGAATAGAAAACTGGAAAACTAATTATTGTGGAAAATCTCTTTTCTATCGTCGAATTCTAGTCAGAGACCAAAAAATGTTTTGAGTTTTAACACGTGAGCATTAAGTTTTTAATTGTATAGTACTGTGGATATCGTCCATGGTAATAATGGTTGCATTGTTGTATAGTTTATGAGGACATTAAAGTCATTACGGGATGGAGCACATCCTATAAAATTTTCTCGCACGTTTTTTAAATATTGTAAACAGTCATTATTATTACGTCAAAGTAATTTAGTTGAAATGTTTTCGTTTGTACAATAGGCCTACCGCCTACCCTGGCAGAGGACTGATGGCTGATGTGGTAGTATCCTATAGTATTTGCAAAAACTTTAAAGTCTGATTTTCTAGAAGTGGCTGCACAATTCGGCAGAATTAGTATTCCTTGTAACTGGATTCTCGTCTTCTGGTGTGGTTATCTATAATTCTTTATTCTTGTTAAAGAAAGAATCTCACAAACAACCATGTACGACATACAAGACTGTATTGCAAAAATTCTGACATTGGAGCATGATGTAAAGTCATGGAAGTCAAGATTTGAAACGGAGGCCTTATGGAGGAAGGTTGTTCAGGCTTGGCTACTGCAAGAATTTGGTAACGTATTTTTAGTATTTACTGTAATATTATGTAGCCATATGTTTAGTTACATCAAAGTAAACTACGCAAATAGTAAAACAACATTACTGGATGTTTTTTTGTTTCCAATAGGTTTCGATGTCACTGAGAAACTACAAGCTTTGAAAAGGTCCAACCGGTTGTTGGACGTGCCATTTAAAAGAAAAGGCAGTGCAGTTCAATTTATTCGCATAAAGACAGAAGCTGCAGAAATACCCCAGACTTCTGAAGAAATTTCTGCTAATGATATTCTTTCATGTTTACCGGAAACTATTGAAGTTTCAGAAGTGCCTCCATCCCCGACTACCAGTGATAGACAGACAGATCTGATTATTGAACCCACTGAAATTCCTGCCGATGAATCTGATGAGTCAAAAGATGTAGAGGACTACAACTTGGAATATGATGAAGTTAATGGGGATGACTATGATGAAAGAACAGAATATCCGCTTACTATCTATGGTATATTTATCATTTATACGTTAATACGTTTTTGTAAAACTTTTCAATGTGGTGCTATGATATCCTTAACGTCACAGCCTAAATTTTACTTCCAGACGACGACGATGATATTATTATGGATACTGATACACCAGGGGAAGATTCACATTCTGGAAAAGAGGAAGGTGAGTTGCAGTGCTTTGGACTTCTACAGATGTTATGTACTTCTATGCCTACTTATCTTTTACTTTTTGCACATAAAATGTTGCATAAATGTTATCGTTTATGCTGTGAAGGAATGGATGGATTTTCGCCGTACAAGTCAGATCACTTAGAGTTCACGGTTGTGGAGCCTGCAGACGTCGACGAGGACAAATCTGTTAATGTACAAAGTTATTCCGAAAGTTTAGGGGTTGCAGTTCGACCAAATAAGAGCTTGATTCGTGAGTTCTTCGTCCTTATTTTTGTTGTTGTTGGTTCGATTCGTTGGAGCGTGTTTATACAAATTAATAATATGTAATATTCTTACATCTGTATTTGCTCTGTAGAAACTGTATACTTTGACGGGCAGAAGAGAAAATTTCAATGCCGGGCATGCAACCGAATGTTTAACGATCGCGGCAATGGTCACCGTCATGTACGGCGTATGCATCCTGGATCGAGTTTAGCTGAGCAGCGCAAGGCGGAAATGGATAGTTATCTTATAGATCCACCGATTCTTGAACCTGAAATTAGCTTAACAGAGGGTCCTGAGTTGACTGATGTAGATATTCAGGCGCTTGTGCAAAGTGAAGAAGAGAAGGAGGAGGAGGACGAAGACGAATTTGAAGATGAAAAAGAGATGTATCAGAACGCTGCTGCACAACTCGCAAGTGAAGAATCTCATATATCACACAACAATGGAGTCGGCAAACTTAGTGTTGAAGAAAGGAATGCTGCCGCTCAACTAATAAGTAAGACTACTGGTGCTATTTCGTTTTTTCGTGATAGGGAATATAAGATCGATAATACTTCGAATCCGCATCTCTTAATTTATCTTTCATTCATCATTAAGGGAAGCTCGATGAAAATCGTTACCAGTGTCTTCAGTGTAGTCGTCTATTTTCTATTGGTTGTAATGCACGTCGTCACGTCCGTGTGGTACATTTCGGCGAAAAACTTTATGCTTGTCAGATTTGTAAGAAACTGTTTTCTAGTAAAACTGATGGAATCATACATGAAAAAACGTGTATGGGCAGGAAAATAAGTAAGTACATCAGTAATAAGTTTAATATTGCTGTGCATAGCCTTAAGACTTTTGAGTCATTGAGTATAACGCATTCATGTTTTGGTAAACATTTTAGCAAAAATTGAAGGGGACCCACCATCGTTTCAATGTACTATTTGTGAAAATCGCTACCCAGATGTTCAGAGTGCTTGGCATCATGCTAGAAAAATGCATTTGGCGGAATCTGATAAGCCTCACAAGTGTGCTCATTGTCCAAGATCCTATTTCAATAGGAAGGATTTATTACGCCACTCCGACAAGTGTCGCGGTAATTATCCTACTACAATTTTAAATAATATCCTAGAGACTTTTAACTTAATTTAAATGTGTTGTGGTTGTTATATATTATTATATTGTCAAACTCTGATATTTCTAAAGGTGGAGAAGATCCGGGGCATATGATAATATGCAAGACCGAAAATAGCAGTCAGAATGTAAGAGGGAAATCGCTTTCTGATTTGCAACAACGATCTCAGGCTAAAGCAGCCATAATAACTTTAAGCGGTGTCACCGTGGACGTGATTGAAAAGGGTAAGTCCGAAAATGCGTTTAATCCCTAAGGACTGAGCTCTGTGCGCTTATATGTATGTAATTTAATTAGTAATTATAATGAAGAATTATTAGTGAGAGGAAATGTACATATCTACATATGTAGGTAGTAGGTACTAGGTACATGTGAGGATTTCAGTTTATACTTAAATTCTCCCGGGGTTTATTTAGTAAGAATAGAAGAAAGCAGTTTGGTATGTATAAAATTGTACCTATCGGTAATAGTATTGCACAAAAATTCAATTATTTAGTTGTGTAATCGGATCGAGGTTGTCGAGGTATCTTTTTTTATCGTCTTTGGTGCCGGTTATTGCAACAAATTATGTACTGTAAGTGTCACCAGCGAGTCGTGATGACAAATATGTGGGTGACCAATTTCACTTCACATCCACACACACGCTTGCACCATATCATTTTTTGTGATGTTCAGTTGAAAAGTTGCAATTTTCAATACTTGGGCACACTTTAGAGCACTTCATTGTTTGCAGTGGCACAAAGTGATTCCTCAGTTGGGCCTTCAATTACACGATATGTATAAAATGCGTGATTGTATGTGCATACCTTATCTGTAAATATGTACGTAACCTACATGTATTTAGCGTATCTATATATGTTTACGTAATTATGCATACTACGCATATGTAGTATACCTACATATTCCTACTACTTTCTCTTATACACAAAATGATTTCTAGAACCATAGAACGAGTGGAATCACTAGTTGACTACTTGACTAGTGACCAATAAGAAACTCACTGGAAAACCATATCCGTCGGTGACGGATGATTTCAGCAGAATCACTTAATGTTATTTTTTAATATTTCAGATGAAGATTGCGATGAGGATGACGGTGATTCTCACTCCTAATCACAACTATAAAAAACAATGAAATGAATTGCTGAACGTATAAATGGATTTTACCAGTTTACTATTACTTCTCAAGTCACTAACAAACTTACTTCTGTGTACTGTGTATATAATAATATGTATTATTATGTATTAGAAATGAAAACATGCTTCATGCGCATGAATGTATTGAACTAGTATGTTTAGACGTATGTATTTTGCACTGATTTTTTAACTGTCGGCTATGTCGTGGTGTGATATTTATTGTTTTATCCTGAAGGAACTGTTAATATTTACTAGTATTAGTGGCTTTTGTGTTTTCTAGGTCATCACGAGTGAATTAAAATATCCACTTTTCTATTTGTACTCGGTGTAGATGGTTTTGTAATTGTTTAATTACTGCTCCGACTACTGTTTCTTTACAAATCAATTATGTGATGATAACTGAGAGTGTTTCAATGCAGTGAAACACCTGTTTTAATTTTCTGGTTACTGTGACATCCAACATTTGTGGAACAGTTGTAGTTAGATTAGTAATTCAAACAGTAAAAGTAACGTGAATTAGATTGGCAATCTTTTTAGAAAATGAAATAGATCAAAATGTAGTATTTTGAGTATATTTTTGTTTTAAAAAAAATTACATTATCCACAGATTTTGTGTTCAAGGTGTGGTAGATACCTATGTACGTGTTAGCCAAGCCAGATATAAAATGTATAATGTCACTTCCTACTAAAATAATATCCCAGAAATATTAATTTTAGTGACGTTCTGACTTGGTTGATTAAAAATGTTTTGTTTTATAAATATTTTATACTGTGCTCTGTCCATTATTGTGTACTAAGAAATAATGGCGTTAATTGTTACTCATCTTCGTGATTTTGGTTTTTAATAAATTTTATTTGAAACAGGCAAGCAGCTAGCCGAACTTGGCTACTTACAGATAGAGAAACCACATTTCGATGTTTCAACTGTATTATTCTAGGACCATCCATCTTGCATTTAGCCACTTGAACAATGCCCTGACCATACTGCTACGGCAGGAGGGGCATAGAAACATACTGAAATTAATACCTCTGAAAAATAATTATTACTATTGCTTATTATGCAGAACATTATAACATGCATTTGCTTATATTATACAAGTACACCCATAAGCAGTGCTTATAAGCACGCGTAAAAATGTATGAAACTAAGTGGGCATCAAAATTTATCACAAAAAAACGACTGCAGCTCCTCGGACGACAAATAGAACCACATTACTGCAGACTTTTTAACTGAACCAAAAATGGAGGTAGAGGCTCTTGAAGTTCAATCAGTTGGAATTATTGTTATACATTATATTATTTGCATTTTCCTTTGCATTCTCGACCAAAGAATACGCTGAAATCACAGGAAATTGAGTAGAAATTAGCTTAATTACTAGTAAAGTACCAATATGTATATACTCGTATAAAAAGTATATGAGACACCTTAATATTATTGCTCACATCATGTACATAACCGAGGAGCTCACAATCATTTAACTAAACCATCAACTTTTCAGTAACCGTGACTATACTCTATTGTCTTTTGCATATATAATATTATGTGGCTTCATCTCTCGCAGCTATTTTAAACATAAAAATGACAATCAAACGAACATCCTTTTTTATAAACAATTACGTAGAAAATGCACTTAAGTGTTGCATAGCATAAGCGTAATATGCTCGGAGGCTGGGAACCAGCATTAAGAACACAATAAACAGTAACGTTGAAATTTCAAAACAGCTATAAAAAGTAAACAAAGTAAAACTATTAACAGAATTAAGTCGTAAAAGTAGTTGAAGTAAAACAGTAAAAGAAGACTTAAAATCGTTTAGAACGATATTTCTCCGTCGAACACTCTCGCTGACTCTCGTGAATTAAGCTCTAATATCACTCAGAAATTCCCTGATACAATGGATTCGAAGAGAGCTAAGCTAACCAGTCTGAACTTAAGCATTGAAAATCATGGTTAGCGTAAAGATTTCCTAGATCATTAATACACGCCTAACTCACACATCATATACACAGCTCGCGTGAATGAAAGATTTCAAGCTCTCCATTTGAAAGATATGATGTATTTCCGTGATTTGAGAACTCTTAATTAAGTTGGCGGGACGCAAATGCCGTCAATTTGCACTGCTGGTTCAGAAAATCGATTTGGGCACAACTGAAGACTTACATCTATATAGTTAAACATAATTTTCAGAATAAGAATCTGCTTCCATTATTTTTCTCATCAGGAAGGAACAACACTCCCACAGTTTAACACAAGTAAAAGAACTACGAGACATTTTAAAAAACATAAAAAAGCAACAATCATTTTAAAAAAGTTTTTAACAGGCCTTGATGCCTTTGATATTGCATAAAGTGAAGACAGGCATTTGATCTTCTTAATATCAGCTTCGCTTTATACTGACAGATACATAAACTCGTATATTTATCTTAGAAAATTAAACAACAAAAATTTCACACTCAGTTGTAAAACATGCGTATACATCCATAAATGTACATATTTTGTGAAATTCAACAGCGAATATTAAAACTATGTTCACATCTGTAATTCTTTCAAATCTTTTTTAATAACAATAGGTATTACTAAAACTTGTCATGATTGCAGTATAGTATTTTATTACATAACCATGCATTTGTTATATTCTCGCAATTCGCCTGAGTATATTTTTTGAACACTTTCTACGGTCTAACTTCCTTTCCTTTTTACTGCTGCTAAATAAAGAGGGGGAGTCATCTGTACGTGGACTGTCACCAGTAATCTCACGACAAGGTCTCCCGGAATGCTCAGATTCTTGACATTTACAGCAGATCCTATGTGCGCATTCCGGACATTGAGCACACTCTGTTTCTTCGGCACTAGTTTCTTTGTGACTCGATCCCACAGCAGCGGCAACACGAGGAAGTAACCAGTACTTTTCTTTCCCCTGTTCAAAAGCAGGCGAATGTGGTTGCTGTGAAAGTGACTTCGTTGAACGGAAATAAACCTCGTCTGGTTCCGGAGACGCGACGAAACTCAAAGATAATTCCTCTTCTGACAATTCATCCTGATCGGAGAAGCTAAGCTGATGAAACTCCGAGGAAACTTCCGTAGATTCAAAACCGGAGTCTTGAGTCAGTGACGGTGAACTAGAAGATTTTTCTTTCGGTACAGATTTCAATCGATGTTTCGAGTCGCCACGAAGTGAAGTTGTTGACACAGGTGAAGCAACGGGATTAGAACATTCTGGGCATCTAAATAGCTCTTGACCAGGCAACAGTTTTTTTCCTGCCTAAATCAGAGGAATAGCAGAAACAAACAGCGTCAGGATTAGACATCAAGAAGCAAACTGAAGCGTATATAAAATCGTATAAACTATCTGGATTACATGTGATGCTTTCAGATCAGACATGCATAGTATGTTATGTAGTTTGTTAGGTAGTTAACATGCAACTCTTACCTTGACTCTATGAAAAGCCGCAGTCAAGCAAACAAGAAACAAGATTGTGACAGTCAAATCAATATTTTTGTTTCTACTCAGCACTAGATTAATGTCATGTGTTCATTGTACTAACGATAAAATGATTGAGAAAAATTACTTGGAACTGTTTCCAAAATCTGGAAGGTGTAGACAGGATCGAACTTCCGCTAGATTTTCCCAGCACCTTCTTATCCTGGGGACACGGTGAGTTTGTTACTGCTTGAAGGAGCCTGCTCCCGGGTTTCTTGTCCTGACTTCTAGCATACACTGGATCGGCAATGTCCTTTCTGGTGACCGGCGTGAGGGATTCCTATAAATCAGTTAACAGACCACGGATATCAATGATCTAGTTCAGTCATAAATTATTGTCGTGATCGGTAAATAATTCCGAGTAGATCAGATATTTGTATACTCACCAATGAATCTCCAGGACCAATATTTTCCTTATTCTGTCGGATGCTTTCGACCAGCTGAATCCTTTGATCATCAAATCGTTTCCGACTCGTCAGAGCATTTTTCCAAGCTCTGCAAACTTGATGAAACCTTCTAAGATCTTCCGGGGACAAGTTGGTCAAGACCTTGTCCAGGACCACGTCGGGTAGGTCTTCCAGCGGGAACAACGGTTGTTGTTTCCGTTGCTTGCTGTAACTAGCCATCATATCAACTTCTTGTCCTACTAGTTGGTTTTCAATAGTATTAAAGACAAACTACCAACAATAACCCTCAACAAATGACTCCTACAATAAATATAGACATAGGCCTAACTGCTCCTCTTGAAACAAATTATACACAGGTGACGAAAGTAGAGGCAATAGAAGATTAAAAAACTGAAAAATACTGTTTGTTGTCCTCTCCACTATAATAGTGACCGTTACAAAATCTTGGATGGCCACATCTCGACAGTTTACTAATGGGAATATTTTCCCGTTGCGGCATGTAAAATGCGAGCAACGGAAAACACAGGCTTAAAATTATAAAGATTGGGCGAGTTGAGAAGGATTGATAGAGAGACAACCGCTATAAGATTTTTATTAATAAAACTTTTACCCCTTCTTTTCTTCAGTCTGTTTTTCTCCAACTGATCTCACACAAGCAGTTTTCATTAAACGCTTGTGTGGTCAGTAAAAAAAAATTGCTTCTTGTATTATTATGTAGCTCTCTTGTGTGGAAAGCGCTGATGGTTTTCGCGCCTCCAGAGCAAATCTGTTGACTAAGGGTATGCCTCAGATCCCGCCATAACACAGACTGGCACAAGCCCGGCCTCCACAGGTGGCTCCTGGCCCGTCCACTCATCATGTCTCTATCCAATTTTTTTTAGTTTATGAAACTGTAAATTGTATTAAATTATTAGTTGTCAGATAATCCCCAGACATTGATGGCTTTCACTGTATCACTGTTAATACGCTATAATCACTATAGGTTGAACGTCACAAGAAGTGTAATTGCGACACTCGGAGTTTCTAAAGGTGATAATTACCACACAACCTACAAATATATGTCACGCCATCTAAAAATGGTAACATTTATAACAAACGTTTTAATTTTGATTTTGTGTTTTTTCAACAATGACTACTCTATTTTTTGACCTGTCGCCAGCAATGCGCTGGGAGAACATCTACCGCCATAATTCGCTATGTAACGGCGCTGTCACCATTAGAGGTTCAATATAGTTCTACGTTCTATCATATCGTATAATAGCTATCTTCATGATTGACAAAACAATGTATCTATTATATTTTCACCTGAAAATGGATATTATCTGTGTCCTTTTTGTGTAAACATGAAATGAGACGAATAAAACCAGTAATAATAAATAATAATCGTCGTTTAAGTGCCAAAACTAACCAAGTTCATTGCATCTTATTTTATCTTAAATTCAAATCTAACTAACGGGGTTTTTCTGAAGCGTTTCTTAAGGCCAAAGTTGACTAATTGTAAGTAAAGCCTTTATCCATTAGTTACATTACATGAGTGACCTGAAAAAATGTAAAAAAAATCAGTACCAGTAACCCTTTATTTAGAGGTGAGCTAACGTATTATAAATATGAGGTCGTGTTTCATCTCTCTCAAGTGGGCATATTTAGACATTAGACAACTATACATAGGTGAAGTGGATATTTTTTTTTAACAATTACTATGATGCGCTATTAGTTTTGCAAATTCTAGCGAGCACATTTCCCCCCAGAATTTGCTTTTCAGTGGTATTATTAAGCATATGAATGCCATAATTTTATAACTAATCCATACGTAGTATTTGGATCACAATCCGTAATCCCTTGTGTAATAAAAACCAATAATGCAAATCCGTTACCCAATCCTACTTCTGCTTGCAATTCGTAAACCAAATCCGAGAGGAAAAGTAGTAAACAATACATGATTTAATCATCGTATTAATCCTAATATTATGTAATCTGCGCAGTTTTCAGCACGAAAGTATCGGAATTGAACAATTTTGCCGACACATTTCCTACACAGTTTAAGCTTCGGCAAAACTGCATAATTCCAACACTTTTGTACTAATAAATGCGTCAGAAGGATGCAGTTTCGCCGGCGCATTCACGGTTATGCGAAAACTTGGCAAAATTCCGGCCGCGATGAAAGAACGTTTGGCCTACTTTTTGCTTAGAATTAGAATCGGGCTTGTACTCTGGCGGCACCTGAGTGCTTGTAGTGCGTTGATTTAGTACACATATTATCATCCTTGCAAATCTCTAAATGTCTAAATACGGTCATTAAATTGGCAATAATATGGTTAAAGTCTATTGCCAAGTACCATTGTAGGGGCTATCCCGCTTGCATTGCGAAAATCAGATGACAGTTGACAGTTAAGAGGATCCTAAAAGTATATGTGGGCCGTCCTTTTTGGTTGAATGTTTATTATGGTCTTGTGGAATTCTTTGTATGTATATAACTGCGTATGGAGAACCCAACGGTCATCGTATCTGTCCTTTCATGATCACTGTGGAAAAATTTGTATGTACCTTCTTGATAACGACTATGTATAGGATTTAATGAGTAGCCAGTGAATATGTGGAGGGACGACTGGGGTTGACAGTGGGTAAATTTTGAAACTAACGTTTTTTTCCTCAGCTCCTAGCTATAGCTTAGGTCTAGGTGGTAGGTGCCAAAAGGGTTGGATGATTTGAGCTTTGATTTTTAAATTCCATTTTTCCTCAATTAGGTACTTTTTAGCTTTCTAAAGACTTTTCATTTCAATCTCTAACACATCGAAACTCATAGGCAGGTCTTTTGTATAAAATCTTTTGTATAGAATATCGTGAGGTTGGGTACTTTTCCCTTTTTTTTAAACGATGGTATTCCAAGAATTCCATTTTTTTTTCAGGTTACACAATTTAAGTTGGTCAAAATGTTTTTACTGCATAACAAGAAGACAAATTTGGGGGAGGAAGCTAGCTATTTGTTTATAGTAATAAAATTGATACACAATCAATTGTATCTCGTCTAAATACGAGACTCGCAACAAAATCCGAGTTTTTTTTTATTACTAAAACCCTTCATTGAATATTGATGAATGAAATCACTGCAATATTTCATCCACAATCTACCATAAATACAGTCTTAAATGCACACACATGATCTGTTGATTATTAATTTATTACGGTGTAGCTAATATCCTGCCGTCAAAGTTATTGGCAGTGAAACATAGCTCTCAACTCTCAATTGTTTTAATGCCATTTTAATTGTATACGAACGAGCAATGTACGCTCTCCGAGAATTAAAAGTGAAACTACTAAAGAAAAATATGTGGACAACGTTTTTGACTTTATTTTTTCCTGGAATTCCAAGCACACATATTTTTACTCACATGCACATATGTACGTATTTATATGTTTCCGTAGACGTATGTATGACCGTTTATACGTACAAGCACAGAGGTATTAATAGATAAATTTATATTCATAGAAAGGGAGGAGAGCCAACCTTTTTTGACGAGGGAAAAGATGGGACCAAAGGGTTAAAGATTATACTTTCACTCCATGGATTATACATCAATAATCGCTTCATTGATTAATAATTTAAATTTAGTATTTAAATCCTTTATCATTTTTAGTATAGCTATTAGCGATATATGTATATAGCTATGTAATATGCGGAATGAAAAGTGTGTTTTAGGAAGTGAAAAGTGTGCACCCTGATTGGGTCAAAGGTTAGGGTACATTGTCATCAGTTTTTCCTTCGTGTCTATGCCGCTACCGGTAGGTTTTAGCGTTGGTTTGCCCTGTGGATTTTTGCTTGTAAAGGTTTTTGCACAAGACAAAAGGCATTCCATAATGGCAATACAGGGACATTCTTTTTCTCGGGAAAATCCTGGTCCTTCTTAACCTTCGTTCGGAGCGGAAATGTCCGGATTCTTGGACTTTTTTACTGATTATGCTTGTATGTGTATGTACATGGTTTATCAAGGTCATTTCACGTTCTTTTATTTCCCCCCCCCCCGTTTTCTTTGTTTTTATTTTCCTCAATTTATTTTATACACAAGTTCCTTCCAGTGAATGAGCACATAAGTGTATACAACGTATGTTTCTGCTGGGTTTTTAGTATGGCTTGTGGATGTCCTTGGACTTGTAATGTTGAGTGGTACTCTGTACTGATGTACTCCTTTTTTTTTTATCAACCTGATATGTATGTATGATTTCTTCCTTGTATGAACACACCGATGTATGAGTGGAAATACGGCGATCAGAACAAATTTATCCAGTGTTTCCCTTTAGTCTCGTCAGCTTTGCCCTGGCAGTACATACACTGTTGGAAGAGGCAGAGAGTCAACTTGATCATATGAATCCTCTTGTAAAAAGGTTCGAAAAAAATGTTGGACTTCAAACCCAACTTGATCTCACACCATACTCCATCCTCCAGCTGTGTATCACTGTCATCCAACCGGGCTTCGGCCCATTCCCACATTGATCGTCTAGTCCATCGGTGTTATTTTATTTAGTGACACTTAAAAAAAAACCATTTTTATTACGGAGTTTCTTCCTTGAATCGTGTTTTTAAACCACCATCAGATATGGCTTCCTTAGCAAAAGGTGATACATCTCTTTTTCGTCAGGAATTAAATTAAATTATTTTTTCAATTAATTATTATTTAATTAAATTATTTGGCAATAGTTGCCTTTGTATTTTCACATTTTTGTAATTACTTTGACTCTGCATGAAGACCTAATTTCAAGGATTTATTTGGGGAAATTACAGGTATTTTCATCGTCGCTGCCAAACGAACTCCTTTCGGCGCCTTCGGAGGGAAGCTCACGGAGAAGAGTGCCATTGACCTGGGAGAAGTTGCGGCGAAGGCAGCCTTGACTTCCATCAATCTTGACCCTAAATTGGTGGATTCCGTTGTTGTGGGCAATGTCATCAGTGTAATTCCGTTTTAATTGCTTTTAATAATCTTGTAGAAATCCACAAATGACGTTCAAACAAATGTGCTTATTAGCCAAAAAAAAATAATGTGAACAAATGTTGTACGGAATTTGTAGGTATATTTCATATTAATTTATTTCATATTTATTATTTTTTAGTCTTCTTCAGTGGATGGCGGATTTATTGCCCGTCACGTTGCTCTCCGAGTGGGTGTTCCAGAAGATAAAACAGCTCTGACAATTAATCGAATGTGTGGGTCCGGCTTCCAAGCCATCGTGAACGGAATACATGTAGGTTCTTTCCACACTTTGGAATTTGGACCCAGAACATTACTCTTAAGCCTTTGATAACATATTTCTATCGTTGCAATTAAGTACATGTATTAGGCCATTAAATTACCTGATTAAATTACATGATTTATTTATGCAGGACATCACCATGGGTGACTCCAAAGTGGTCCTCACGGTAGGAGCCGAATCCATGACAAATGCGCCTTTCTACGTAAGGAACATCCGATTTGGGACCAGACTGGGTCAAGAAATAAAAGTAAGAGCTTATCCATCTCATAAAAATTTCATTGTCTGCAAAAAAAGGACAGAATTTTTTTTCCATTCCTCTGAGAGAACAATACAAAAATTTTGTCTTACAATTAACAATGTTATAGTTAGAAGATCACCTGTGGGGCTCGTCCGTGGACATGCACTGCAAAACTTCCATGGGGCAAACAGCAGAGAATCTGGCGGAGAAATACAGTATCAGCCGGGATGAAGCCGACAGATTCGCCTTGCAATCACAACAACGCTGGAAGAATGCGCAGGACAATGGATATTTCACCAATGAAATTGCACCGGTCACAATTAAGGTCAAGAGACAAGATGTCGCATTTTCCGTGGACGAACATCCCAGACCACAGACCAATTTGGAAAGTCTGGCGAAACTTCCGGCCGTGTTTAAGAAGAACGGGACCGTGACTGCCGGGAATGCCTCTGTAAGTGCACGTGTTAATTTTCTGTCAAATGGAATTGTAATCGCAAATTTTTTGTATTAATACCAAGGTATGACATCCCACTCGGAATTATATTTACAATAGGATATACATATGTACATATTACATATGTATATTTTTCAGTATTTTAATCCGAATTAGTATCCATATTTTTGCCAACAAAAAAATTGTCGTAATTGATAATTACGAATACATCCAAAATTCAAAGTATTCAAAACTTGACATATGGATTCCGATACTTTATTGATATTCGAAAATGTCTTCTTTATGTTGCTGATTCCCGCCTTTGAGCAAGCTTTTTTTCCAAAATCAAGATACATATTATAAATGTTTTTTTTTTCAACTGGCAGTAATATAACTATTTCTTCTGTAAAAACTCCGATTTGCAAAATCAGGGTTTGAGAAGTCAATTTATTATTTTTTATTGTTTTTCAATTATTTCAATCTACAAATTATGCCAGATTGCATTGTAAAATGATTTTTTTAAAGTATTCAAAAATGATTGGAATACGTATTCATACATATGTCTGAGTATTTGAATAAAATTGTATCCGAATTAGAATTTATATTTTAGATATTCGAATTTTAATTCTGTATTCATAATTAGGAAAAACGCGTATTTTAATTCCTATTTTAATTCCTATTTTTTCGGATGTCATTCCTTGATTAATACTGATATCAAGCGTATACTATTATCTTGTGTCGTCAATTTCTTGGCATTAACGTAAATTTGTCTGTAATCGCAGGGAATTAACGACGGCGCCGGTGCAGTAATTCTGGCGAGTGAGGCGGCTTTGAAAGAGTACAACCTCACGCCATTGGCCAGATTGGTTGGTTACGGAATTGCTGGTGTGGAGCCCACCATCATGGGAATTGGCCCTGTGCCCGCCATACAGAAGGTTTTGAGAGTGTCTGGCCATTCTCTCAACAATGTTGACTTGGTTGAGGTAAGATATTTTCCCATAGGCGCATGCATAGAAAAATTTAAATTACTCTGAATATAAATATTTTTACACTATGCGTTGTGCAAATATTCCTCAACCCTTTAATTTACTTAAATTTGGCCTTTTGTCCAGATCAATGAGGCATTCTCCCCACAGACGTTGGCCTGCCAGAAGGAGCTGGACTTGGATCCGGCGAAGTTGAATGTGAACGGAGGAGCCGTTGCCATTGGTCACCCGGTGGGAGCCTCCGGCTCCAGAATCACCTCACATTTGGTTTACGAACTCAAGCGCCGCAATGCCAAGTTGGGCATTGGATCTGCCTGCATTGGTGGTGGACAGGGCATTGCCCTTCTTATCGAAAGCCTGTGATTTATTTAATTGTAAGGTCACCCATACCACCCCCACGTAATCAAATTAAATGCCATTGTGGATTTCTGCCAGGGACTTAAAGTACTGTGATTTCTTGATGATTTAAACGGATGCGAAAATATAATACATACGCGATGTTTGACGTATACAGATGTTGTGAGTTAATAATAAAAATGCGTTCATGACATGTATCACATGACAAATGTCCAAATGAGACGTTTCTCACGTAAAACGGATATAATTCCACTTAATTATTCTGCAAAGCCTACATATATGAAGGCTACGGAGTGAAACGGGTAGAAGCCCATATTTTTTTCGGAAGTTATTTTTTTTCACAAAACGACTCTAACACTAATTAACATATGCATCACATTCCCCGCAAATAGGGACATTCTGCACAGAAAAATATTGACGTTCTACGTGGAGGAGATTTTTCTAAAAAAATTCCACACTTTATGGTCTCCACAAGATTTATTGCCCACCGAAATTTCCCATTAATTATTTCTCACTTAAATGTCTATAAAAATAAGTACTGCGAAAAATATTGTTGATTTTAGAGTTTTGTTTTGAATAAAAATAAAAGCAAATATGATCCCCATGTTTTTACAGAGGCACAGATAAGCCGTTGGAAGATGCAAGAGGAAACCTGTTACCCACTAGACCGATAAGGAACGGTAATAATTATTGTAAACTGAGCACCTTTCTACAGCTTTGTCGTACATCAATACAAGCTAATCGCAAAGAACATTTATTGGCTCAGTAGCAATTTATTTTTATGTGCAGTCGAGACTTCTCACCAGCAAGACACATGATAATTCCCTTAGCCCTTGCTTACAAGTCAAAGGAAGTTAGTAGTAGCCTTAACAGTAATAAGAATATAAAAAAGTCAGTATGCAATGCTCAAGAATGTGTGTTGCAAGAAAAAATGTAAAGCCGACGAGGGATGAGAAATATCAAAAGGAAAATAATGCTTTTCAATAATTAAAACAACTAAACAACTACACACTTAAACATTCCGTTGGGATAGACATGAAGCACAGGACATTACGATTCCTTGTTGACATAATTGGTGGGTTTTAACAACCGAAACAGTATCAAGTTTCAACATTGGACTTCTCTTCAGCCTTCGAATTGTAGACTGTCCACCCTTTTGTTCGTCATTTCTTCTGTTCTGTGGTCGACAGTCAGATAACGAATACAGACTGAATCACTGAATTCAGTGAATACATTCGGGTATAGATTTTTTTATATATGTATATATACATACATAAAAACATGTAATACATGTAATTTTGTCGACGGGACACAGTAAACAGTTTAGCGGTTGGAAAACGCCAGGCTTTGTTTCTGAGATATTGGAAGAGAGAGCTGAAAAATAAAACAGTGCTGATAGTTGTGTATTTTTTGACATGTGAAAGAACAAATTAAAATCGCAGAATTAAAAATGGCAGAATTAGACGCGCTCCAATCCTCGTGTTATTTCTACCAGACAGTTTTTATCCAGCAAATGGACTTTATGGTAAGGAACACGAAATTCACGGACGTGATCATCTGGAATCTCCTGGAGAAAGGTGTCCTCACACTCAGGGAATATCAGTTCATTGTAAGATTACGTTGTTATAGTCATTATCTTTTGAGTTCCATAATAGTAATAGTGCCATAATGCAATAGTAATTTTTCTTCACAATGGTAGGCCGGAAGAATTTTATGTAAAAGTGTGTAATTTATGAAAAATATTTGATGTAAAAATAATTAATGATTGTTAATTAATTGATTGTTGTAAATTATCCATTGTGCTTCCAAAGATGTCCCAGGGGGAAGTTCTGGAGATGCGAAAGGTCCTGTATCAGCTCCTGGCCACGAAGGACGAATCACACATGCTACGAATCATGCAGGTTTTAGAGGAAACCAAGAATGACAAACTTTTGCTCAAATTTGCCAGCTTCAATTAGTCGTCCAACGATATTTGAATTAATTAATCATGTAAGATGTTATATCTCTAGCAAATTTTTACTATTCCGCAAGTTACCTGACCTGCACGGTTCAAATAAAGTCCAAAAATTACAGGAGTTGTCGAGAAAAATATTTTTATTACCTATTTATCATATTTAATTCAAAACACTGGCGAATTAAATTTTTTAACGTGCTGTATATTATCCTAATTGTCAGCGCATGGTTTTGTGGCTAACCATAAACATGTATGTATGTACATATGTACGTATATATGCACACGGATACGCGTTGATGTCACCTTTTGGACTTTGGCCTTTACCCCCTTTTGCCGGAACGCTTGGACGTTTTTTTCACGCATTGCCCCCCAATGCACCACTACAAATATCAAATAAAAAGACTTGAATACATACTCGGAGACTGGTAATTCATGGATAATTTGATTCTAAATACGGCATGGCACTACAATGTATGTCTACAACAATGGAATTGTTACAATTAAATGTTTACCTTATTTGCATCACAGTCGCTTCCCTCCAGAGCAGGATGAATGTGGCTGGCGAACATTTTAAGGCTGTCTGTGCAGTACAGTCCCTTACAGAT
>JAQGBT010002988.1:0-21445 GCA_034698585.1 Disparrhopalites patrizii | reverse complement strand
ATATTTTAGATATCCGAAATTTAAATTTGTATTCATAATTAGGAAAAACGCGTATTTTAATTCGAATTTTAATTCATTTTTTTTCGGATGTCATTCCTTGTAATTAATTCTTCCACAAATCTTTTTGCTTGAAACACATTAGGTACATATGTACATACATCGCCCTCTCCTGCCTAATGCCAGAAGAAGACCGGCAGGGAAAGTTTTGTGCCATCCCAAGTTTTCGATCGGAGGTTTTCCCATTGACGTATTGAGTGGGAAGTACGGAATTTGCTCATCTCATGGCGGCCTTAATGCATATAATTGCAAACTAGCATAAAAATCAAAAATTTTCTTTGCGGTTTGACGCTTTATACAGAAACAGAGCAACTTTATTTTTGGTAATATGTAAGATTTGTTCAAAAGTAAAAACTTTTTTTTTTGCATTTATTTTTGCGTTAATCTGAATAAGTTATTCGAAACGTCTTGAATTGAATCGGATAATTCCTGATGGAATTAGCAATCGGCTGATGTTTTATCGGGTTTCAAACAATTTCAAAGTTAGCCTACAGTGGAGTGTCTCTAGAAGTCTCTTTATAAAAACATTTCTCTATAACAACATTATTCTTCCTGCCCTTGGTACATGTAAGATACATATTTTATATTCTATATAACAACATTTCTCCGTAACAATATTTTATAACAATGTTGTTATAGAGAGTACCAGACCATGCCCAGCACTAATAGAGAGACTCCACTGTAGTTAGCTCAAATTTTTCTTTTTTTTATCTTGCACAAAAGTTGTTTCTATTGTAATTGTATGTACATATTGATTTTTTTTATTGCCTTCAACAGCGTTACATCCACAAAATGTGAATTCCTGAATACGAAGAATTAACCATTTTATGTATAGTTTTTAAGGCCGACTGGAGATGATCAAATGTACTTCACCCTCAAAATGTAGGTTACCCACAAAAGTATATGTAGTATGTAGTTCTAGGATTTTACCAAAAATTATTTCCCTACTTCTGAATTGTGGGTGGAATCATTCCCACATAGGAAATCTGTATCCATAGACAGAAAAAGAGCAAATTGTGCATCCTGCAAAAACCGTGCTATTCCTAGAAAAAAGCCTATAGGGAAGGCTTTGGTGTGGGAATGCAAAGTTTTGGAATTGAAGTATTTCCCGACTTTTAGAATGAAACTGTGAGACCAGCGACGTACTAAGGAGATAAAATAGTTTCAGAAAGTACGGTTAACCAATCCAGCATGAAATCTGATCTGGGTAAAAAAAACTCTCAAAAAATTTCCCAGGCCATCTGGCTACACAACCTTGCTTTTCTGGCAGTACATTTTCAACGTTATTTTCCTACAGCGTTTACGGTGGAGTCTCTCTATAACAAGTCTCTTTATGTCAACATTTCTCTATAACAACTTTATTTTTTCAGCCCTTCGTACTTATAAGGCACATATTTAACGTTCTATAAAAACAACTTTTCCCTGTAACAATATTTTTCTCCCTTCCCTTCAGACTTGTTATATAGAGACTCTATTGTACACTAAGAAAGAGGTACACAAAGGAGGATGAGCAGAAGCGTCAACGACCATATCCTCAAGTACCAAGGAGACATACGACTGAAGGAGGAGTAATTCTAGGAGCAGAAGAATTTGTGTCAATTCCGAAAAATTGTATTTTTGTAAAAGATAAAATTATTATAGGTTAAGCAATACAAATTTTCAAAATTATGAGATGTAAAATGTTATCGAAAATTCTAATTGTTTATACACAAACATTTACATAGGTAAATAATTGTACGCGGTAACACAAACTAGTTTATATACACATATAAAAATATGACAAATTTAAGAGTGAAAATATTACAAATATATAAGATATTACAAGTATATGAAATGTTACAAGTAAATATGTGAAATCTGAATTGTAATTATGATGTGAAAAATTGGAAATAAATATTTTTAAATCATTGGGGCAGCGTTGTGTGACGATTTTGTATCGCCTCTACTAATAGTATTGAAATTCACATGTTCACTTCAAGTTGAATATGGGATATTCGAGGCTATGGGGGGTACAAGATAGTGATCATTCACATGACTACTCTCTTGTCATCCTCCACGTCATCGCACTCGTGTGGGATGATAGGGCATTGTCTTCGATGACAATGGGATGATGCAATTGTTATACAATGCTAATCCGGATGTCATCTTAAAACATCCGGAAAGATCTATCAATAACCAGGATGCTCTGTGCTCAGCTAAAGATGCGAATGGAGATTGAGAGATCAGTCTTTTATTAACCTTTCACATAAAAACGTGTTCGCTCTATTGATTTGCACCTTTGTGCATTTTAATACATACGTATTATGTAGATAGGAGTTTCGGATTAAGGGCCAGGAAACTCCCGGTGAAATCTTGAGCAAGCCCCTAGGACGGGATCCTTTTGAAAGTAACTGGTGAACCCATCGCCGTAAGTCCATATGGCCTGGAGCCTGGTCGTATGGCAGGGATTTCTCTAGTGGCGTATCTCTCAGAGATTAAGCTCCTCACTGGAGATGGTAGCTACGTAAGTGTTAACGTGGGCCTCCCAGTGTGCTCACGCACTCTAAGGGACGAGTTGTCCAGTAATTACATAACGCAAAGGGCATCTCTCAGAGTATGCCAGAGAGAACCTAACTATATACATATAGTTATGATTTTTCTGGAAAAAACCGGATTTTGAAAATTTTGGCCTTGACCTCTTTTGATTCCAAACGCTTCATGTGTATGTAGGTGTGCGTGTAAAGATAGGGGTTATGCAAAGAATAATTATAGGTGACAAACAAAGTTGGAAGGAGATAAAACAAGGACAGTAAAAGTGTCTCTGCTCCTACGCCATCGTTTCGCCCACAAGCTACAGTAAAAGGGTAAGAAAGCGTAAACAGAAGACTAATTGTGTTTACTCTCCGAGATAGTTTTGGCGATTATTTTTATTCTCAACCTCCGTCCTTCCATGTGACTTTCCCTGGAGTCTCTGAGCATTTTGAGAATGTTTTTAACCCCATGTTTAGAACCCGGGCTTAATCCCTTTTTCTCCTCAAGGTTAAACGAATATTTCCGGTCTTTTTATTCCTCGTAAAAATCCGTGCGTCGACACAGCAGGAAAAACGCAAGTTTCTGACGCAGCTTGTAAAAACTGGCTTCGCAGTCTGGAAAAAAACTGGCAAAACCGTTATAGTGAGAGAAATATAATTATGCCAATACATGTAAAACCGTTATAGACAAAATTAAAAAACCTCAGGAGCTGCAAAGTTTCGGAAAAACCGCTATAATGGGAGAAATATTTGAAGGCGTGTCTTAAAATCGTTATAATAAAAAATTATTAACCCCGGAGAATTCAAATCTTATAGAGAAAAAGTCGATATAAAAACACCGCTGTAGAGAAGAATTTTCTCATTGAAAATCTGTCGGGGGGGATTGCTGGATACCGTCATTGCGAAAACCGTTATAAAGGTGCTGTATAGATGCATGCGAATACAACCGTTACAGCGAAAAAAACGTTATAGGAAATTATGCAATAACCGTATTAAAGAAAATCGTAAGCTTGTGGGTTCTAAAAAAAGTGAAAAACTCGCTTTAGTGAGAGAAATATTTTTGAAGAACAGGCCGTAAGCGGTTATAGTGAAATGTAAAAAACCACAAGGTTTTCAAAATTTGGGAAAACCTCTGTCTATATTGCTGGAAATATTTGAAGGCATGACCTAAATCCATTGTTGTGAGAAATGCTTTACCCCGGGGGATTTAAAACTTCCCCGATATAGCAAAAAAAACGTTGTAAAAATAAAAACACCGTTATAGAGAGTGATTTTCTCATTGAAAAACTTTCACGGGGGTTGGTGAAAACCATCATAACGCAAAAAATTTTATAAGGAGGTCCGTTATAGAGAGAATAGACGTAAAAGGGGTATTCAGGGAAACTATTTTCCTCTCGATGGGGCTTACAAAGCTTTCTCGATACAGTGGACTCTTTCTATAACAAGCTCCATTATAGCGGTTTTCTCTCTATAACGGTTGCAGAAAATGATCCCCCAAAAACTTTCTTCAATTCTTAACAGGAATTGCTGCTTTCTATACCAGTTTTTCATTATGATGGGTAAAATAGGCTGATTAAAGGGGAACAGTAATAGAGAGTCGACTGTATATGGTGTAAAAAATTCAAAGCCGAATACAGTCGACTCTCACTATAATAGCCGTCAATCATTTTTACTCTTACTATAGAAGCATCCTGGGATCCCCCCAAGAGCTTTATAACGTAAACGGCTCCTTCTATAAGAGCCCTCGCTATAACAGCATTTTGCCTAAAATAGCAGGATTTTTCCTTCTCTATAGACCACATTTCGCTCACTATAACAGCTTTGAGCCAACATCCCATACCCCCTCAACATCCCCCCCAACTCTTTCCCTATAACAGCACTTGCGCTTTACACAATCATGATTTTATTCCTTGTTCAAAAAAAATTCGAACATTTTAACGAAACTGCGTTAATATCGCAAAAGTCTGTTAATTCATTAAAATTAAACCTGGAATTAGTCTATACTAATTCTTATAATTTTACTTTGCCCCCTTTTCCAGAACAGCATCCCGCTATAACGGCACAATTACATGTGCAGATAGGGTGCTCTTACAATGAGATTCGACTGTATTTTGTTCTTGGAACACGATTTATATGGCAAAGACCACTTGAAGTAATTACTGTTTTGACGACGAAATTTTACCTATACACTTGTTCATCCTTGGAAAATGCAAAAACAGGGGTATAATTACGGATTTATTGAAGTACTTTGACCCTCTAGGGACTTGCTTTGTCTCACAATTACCTTTATTACTCCCTTTGTTATCTAGAGGATCATACAGCCTTCCGTTCGTCGTGAAATACGCAATTCTGCGGTTTTTTTTACCCCTTGGGTCCTTCCGTGGACATAATTAAGTGGAGACCATTACGTGCCGCTTTTGAAAGACCAAATTTAATCGGCAGCTCATGCGGCATGTAAAATCTGGTTTCCCTTTAATGGGAGCTCTTTTTGCCTCCAGCGGCCAGTCAGCGGATTTTGTGGTGGCTGCCTCATCCCTTTTTTTTACTCCCCCCCCCAAAAAAAAGCTTTCATCCTTGCTGGATAAAGCAAAGTGAGGCTTTTGACATATTTTGGATCCATTTTAAGTCTTTCTTTTGTGTTTCTGTAAGAATCTTGTGAGAGCATTCACGCATGTAACCCATTTTTCTCACCTCCAAGGCCATAGAAAAGTCCATGTGTGAGATAAAACTTGGGTTCCTTGCCTTTTCCCACGGGAAGAATATTCACTTTCACAGCTGGTGACTTTCCTCCTTTGACGAATTATTTACTGGAGGAGAAAGCTGGAAATGCACTTGCTTGTTTCTGTGGCTTCGCCTTTTGCTCTCATATTTACCAAGACGGGGGAAATTCCGATTGTGGATTTGCCGAAAATACATTGACCTTTTGAGCCTTTGTTCGTTTGCATATTTTTACGCCTGATAATTTTGGAAATTGATGAGGTTACGTGGCATATATGCAAGTAAAACACTCGGGATAAAGTGGTCCTTCGAGCCGGATACAAGGATTTGTGCAATGTCATTGACTTTCTCTTTACAACGATTCATAAAATACAGCGACATCTCTCTTTAACCAAACTGAAAGGAAATGTTGTTATAGGGAAATTTTATTGCACAGAACATGAATAATATTGGGACAAAATTATATTAAAGCACAAAAATCCCATTTTATACAAGTATTTCCTTGTGAATTAGTGCGAATTACAGAATTCTATTTGAAACTTGATGATTTGACTCCAGCGCGGTATTTAGTTTCACCATTTTGCCTGCTCAAAAATTGAATGATGTTATAGGAACTTCTTACACGTGTATTCTATTGTGAAGGGGAGGGAAAATATATTGTTACAGAGAAATGTTAAAGAAATATTGTTATGCAGAAGTTCATAATGCATAAATGCCAAGGGGAATGGCAAATCTTGTTATATGGAAATTATTATTATAGAGAGACTTGTTATAAAGATTGCACAGTACTGTTTACATTAAAATGGTCCTTCGAGCGGGATCGTTACGCCTATTTACTCAAGTTAATTCATGTACAGTGGACTCTCTCTATGACAACTCTCCTTGTAGCAACTTTTTCTTTATAACAACTTTATTTTTCAGCCCTTCATGTATGTACTATACATATAAAATGTTCCCTATAACAACTGTTCCATATAACAACTATTTTTGCCCTTCCCTTCAGGGTTGTTATAGCGAGAGTCCACGTATGTTGAACCTGTACCACCGCGAGTAGCGGTTATTCGATGGAGTCTCTCTATAACAAGTTTATTTATAGCAACAACTTCTCTGTGACAACATTAGTTTTCCACCCCCTCGTACACACAACTTGCATATTTATTGTTCTATAAAACAACTTTTCCCTGTAACAATATTTTTCGCCCTTCCCTTCAAGGTTGTTAAATAGAGACACCACTCTATAACCAGAAATAAATATGTACTCACATCGTATTTGGAAAATTTCAGCCTTGTCATTTAAAGTTTCTGCAATTGTGTAACTCCCGCAATTGTGTAGCCTACAGGTAGTCTGCATAATAGAAGGACCGAACATTTATTTACATTGCTCCATGTTTCTTTCAACCACATCCCTGTACTTCCCACGACAACAAAGAAAACGACAAGACTCTCCACCCGGAGAATTTTCTCCAGCATTGTTCCAATGTAGTTAGCACTCCCACGTTGCGGTGACAAGGAAGGAGCAAGGTTTTCCTTTGGAAGGAGTGCGACAGAGCGGAACAACGCGCTTATACAATTGTCACGTACGGAGAAATTGTATCATTGATGGAGTTTCGGGGACAACAGTTCACCGGAGGACAAGATGAATTTCACCATATGAATGTTTTCATAAAATATTATATTGCCAGCAGAAATATGGGTACCATCACCATGGCATTTTGCGGCGCGTCTTTATGGTGGGTTTAGTCCGAGGTGAAAATAAACTTTATATGAAAACGTGGTTGAAAGGATTAATAGAAAGGAGCTGTACTTTTGCCGTTCTATAGATTACATTGCAAAATGAATGCTCTCTGTAACAATTTCCAGGGACGGGCGAATAATATTGGAAGCGAATAAGGTCATATCGAATAACGTGATCCTTTGTGCCAGATCCAAGGGTTTTTGCCATGAAGTTGATTATATTTCCGTACTGATTCATCCATCAGCACATCCTATTGGGTCATGTGGTCCTTCGAGCCGGATCGTAATGTCTCCTTACTAAAATTTGACACTATACAGTGGAGTCTCTCTATAACAGCATCCAATGGAACCCAAAATTTTGCTGTTATAAAAGGAATGCTGTTATTGAGAACACACTTATTATGTATTTTATGTACAAGGTGCTGCGAATTTCATGACGTTATGGAGAACATGCTGTTACAAGGAGTGCTGTTATGGAGAGACTCCACTGTATGTTAAACCTACCGCTGAGAATGACGGTGTACGGTGGAGTCTCTATTTAAACAAGTCTCTTTATAACAACATTTCTCTATAACAACATTATTTTTTCCACCCTTCTTACATATAAGCTACTTATTTTTTGTTCTACATAACAACTTTTACCTGTAACAATACTTTTGCCCATTCCCTTCAGTGTTGATATAGAGAGATTCCACTGTACATAATTAGAAATAAGTGCAGTCGACTCTCCCTAAACCGGCCCTCCCTATAAGAGCACTTACTCTATAACAGCAGTGCTGAATCCCCCTACAGCTTCACCATGTAAAGTTCACTCTCTATAAGAGCACTCCCTGTAACAGCAGTCGCTCTATAACAGCAGGCTATTTTCTTACTCCGTCACATTCCTCTCACTATAACAGCACTTTCTTTCTATAAGAGCATTAGTGCCCAAGTCAGGTATCCCTTCAACATTAACTTTTTCTCTATAAAAGCACCGGAACTCTATACTAGCACAATTTTATTCTTTTCTCACTAAAATATAAATGTTTACGTCAAATTGTGTAAATATTGTTAGAATTTGGAAAATTATCAAAGTTATGCCTGAAAATAGTCTTAATTAATTCATATTAATATTTTTTAACTAATTCTCTTTACAGTCGACTCTATATATAACAGTCCCCTGTATAACAGTACTCTCGTTATAACAGCAGCAAAAAACTTTCCCTATTAATATAACATAGAAATGTCTGTTCTCTATAACAGTTTTTCGCTATAGCAAGCGAAAATTGAAGCTATATAGGGTGCTGTTATAGCGAGTGTCGACTGTACTAGCAGTTCGCTATAGAGCACTTTAGTTGGTGTAGATGGGGTGCTGTTATAGAGAGAGTCGACTGCCTTATAGAAAAAGACATCCGTACTCACATAATATTATCAAAAATGTTCAGCCTGGTTATGGAAGATTTCGCGTTGCTGTCATTATTAAGTAACTCGGCCTACGAAAATAAAATAATAGTAATAGTAAGGGCCTATAGCCTATACTATAGGCATAGTCTGCGTAATAGAAGAACGTTCATTTATTTAACTTGTTCCATGCTTCTTCAACCGCATCCCTCGCCGGGACCCGGCAACCAGAAACTCGGCAAGATTTCCTCCCGGAGAATGTCTTCCAGCACTCTTCCAGGATACATATTCGGCACTCCTTAGGTTGCGGTGACAAGGAAGGAACAAGGCGCTTCCTTGGAAGGTGTGCAATCAAATGGAACAATTCGGTGGCAAATATTGTAGTATAGTAGCAGCGGAAATACATGATTTTGCGGCGAGACAATATCGTGAGTTTAGCCTGAGGTAGTTTTGCACGTCTAGATAAATGGAGTCTTTCTATAACAAGCCTCTCTATAACAATATATTTGCCATTGCCCCATAGCATTTATACATTACGCACTTAGTCTATACATATATAACAATAGTTTTATAGCAACATTTCTGTGTAACAATATATTTTCCCCGCCCTGCACAATAGAATACACGTGTTAGAAGTTCGCCATAAGCACATTCATTTTTTGAGCGGAGAAAATGGTGAAACTAAACATCGCGCTGGAGCCAAATCATTCAGTTTCAAATGGAATTCAGTAATTTGCATTTTAAAACGCGTGCAAATACCAAATTAAAATGTGATTTTTGTACTTTAATTTCCCCTCAAAATTATTCATGTTCTGTGTTTTTCTATAACAACATTATTTGTCGTACCTTCGAATGTTGTTGTAGAGAGGCTCCACTGTATATGGCTGTTGTAGCATGCACATATGCGTCCATGGAATAAAATGAATAGAGTTCCGTAAAGGTTACTTTATTTTCATTTCAAACTTGATGTCGTTCTTGAATTTGTTTTCAAGTAGGTACGATTTTGATATTAATTTCAAGCATTTTCAAAAAATTCAAATTGTCTACAGTGGAGTCTCTCTATAAAAAGTCTCTTTATAACAACATTTCTCTATACACTGGAGTCTCTCTATACCAACATTGAAGGGGAGGGAAAAAATGTTGTTACTGGGAGATGTTGTTATATAAAACAGTAAATATATACCTTGCTTGTAAGAAGGGCGGAAAATATAATGCTGTTATAGAGAAATGTTGTTACAGAGAGACTCCACTGTAACAGTATAATTTTTCCCGTCCTTCGGACATATAAGTTCCATATTTGGTGTTCTATATAACAACTTTTCCCTGTAACAATATTTTTCGCCATTCCTGTCAGTGTTGTTATAGAGAGACTCCACTGTTTAATACTTTTACACAGTAGAGTCTTTTTATAACTATATTCCTTATAACAGCATAACGTTGCAGAATTCGTTATAACGTGAGGAAATTTCAGCCGCTGGTATGTAAAAGCATGTTAAAGTTTCCTATAACAACATTAGCCAAAAATCTCGTTATAACTGCAAAATTTCTGTTCCTGTTGGGTGTTGTTATAACGAGACTCCACTGTACATATGTATATTGAATATTTGAGGATCTCAGACTCTCCCAGGTATGTATCGTTTGAGAAAAGCTCAGGCCATTATTAGGCCCATTGCCTTGTCTATAATAGTAGCTTGTATAGTAAAACATTTTTGAAATTGAACTTGGCACCGGAATTAATACTCCCAATTTGAACTTGAGCCGATTTGGAGCTCTGAAGGCGAACGTTTTCCCAAAAATAGGGTGAAGATATGAAATATGAATAATGAAAATCCAATCCTATACGAAATCCGTGCAGCATTTGAAGGGCTCATGGACTCCTGATATGCCTCACGCCTTTTGAGTTTCAAGAGAAATGACAGCGAGAAACAAAATCCAATTTTATCGTGAGTCCTTTGGATTTAAAGCTGTCCATGCCAAACTAACATATTCTCCATTATACAAGGTGGCTCCTCGTAAAATGTAAGGTGAAGCTCAGGAATGTACCCCCCCCATGAATTTTCGAGTACGAAAAGAAAATTGCCATTTTGTTTGCACAACCATGTAAAAATATTTTGACGTGGGACCGGGCAACCATAAAACTTTAAGGCAAAAGTTCCACAATCTTCCTCATCCTTGTTATATCCCTCCAGACGGAAAACAGGTTGGAATTCGTCCTAGGATTTACATTGGATCTTATTTTTCTCTCGGGAAAAACTACTTTTCTCCGGGGATTTACGGTGCAAAAAGGACTTTGCGGAGATTTCTACGTCATCTTCAAGTCCTTCTGTCCTCTCGTTGGGGGGAAATGTCTTATCTATACACGGACGTTCCCGAGAAAAATATCCTCCAAAGGTGGATTCAAGGATTCGGGGAAAGTTTGCGCTTGTTGTCCTCCGTTTTCCTGGGAGAAAATCGTCCCTCCAGCAAAACCGGGCGAACACGTGTCAAAGCGTAGGATGTTGCTTGAAGCAGAGAAAGTAGGCAGTGTCAAGTTATGGTGTAAATACATGCATAACATCTTTGTCATGTACAAAGTAACACAAATTCTTAATTTAGTCTCAAATCAAGTTAAATTCCGGGTATTTTTCTTGCTCAAACTACAACTTTCGACTCAACAAATACGTTAAAAAAGTAATAAATGTACCTAACAACTTTTCTATATAAAAGCATTATTTTTTCTGCCCTTTTTGGACATGTAAAGTAAATATTTTACTTTACATGTGTTCATGACTTTACATGATTTTATGTTCTATATAGCAACTTCTCGCTGTAACAATAGTTTTTCTTCTCCTTTCAGTGTTGTTATAGAGAAACTTCACTGTTTATGGAACATTTAATATGTACACTACATATACGAAGGGGTGAAAAATAAAGTTGTTATAAGGAGAGTTGGTATAGAGAGAGTCCTCTGTAACAGCTTTCTCTATAAAAGCACTCTTACTAAAGCGGAGTCTCTCTATAACAACATTATTTATAACAGCATATTCTTTATAACATCCGGAAATTTGTCGCACCTTGTACATACATGGAATGCATAACAAAAGTGTTCATAATGACAGCATTCCTTTTGTAACAGCAAATTTTGGGTTCCGTTGGAGCCTGTTCTAGAGAGACTCCAATGTGTAACAGCATCCTGTGATCCCCCCGACATCTTTATAACGTATATCAGATTTGTCTATAACAGCAGTGGCTATCACATCATTTTGCGATAGAAGCAAGATTTTTCCTTCCCTATATGTAAGCCACTATTTCTTTCACTATAACAGCATATTATTTCTATAACGGCATTCAGCCACCATCAAGTACCCGTTTACCGTTAAATTCTTCTCTATATAACAGCACTTGATCTTTTCAATAGCACAGATTTATTCCTTTTTCACCGAAAGTTCAACATTATTAGTAAAATTTCGTAAACATTGGTATACAGTGGAATCTTTCCATAAGAAGTCTCTTTATAACGGCATTATTTTTTCAGCCCTTCGTACATGTAAGGTGCATACTTATTGTTCTGCATGCAGTGGAGTCTCTCTATAACAAGTCTCTTTATAACCACATTTCTCTATAACAACATTACTTTTTCCGTCCTTCGTACATGCAAAGTACATATTTTATGTTCTATATAACAACGTTTCCCTGTAACAATTTTTCCTCTTCCCTTCAGAGTTGTTACATAAAGACTCCGCTGTATTTTATTAAATTATGAACTATTAGCAGGAATTGGTGTTGATTAATTAATTATATTATTATTTTTTACTTATTATATTTTATATAACATATTGTAATAACAGCCCAATTTCATGTGCAGTTAGGATGCTGTTATAGTGAGATTCGACTAAACATTTGTATTGCCTCCATTCGCACGGTAATAATCATAATCAACGAAATCAATTAAAGCCAAGGAAGTTGTATATAATTTATTGGATAAATTTCATAACAAATTTCTATACAAATAGCTAATGCCTTTTCCTTATATTTCTTTCTTTGGTGTGGGATATTTCCCCCGAGGACAAAATATTCTGGTGTCAACGGGCTGTGTAATTGCGTCATGAGTACACTTTTTTCGCTTCCCTCAACACCCATTTGCCGGATGACTTCTTCCGAAGGGTGGGATGATGAAAGGGAAGAGAAACATGAGTCAAGTGCTCTTTCCGTGACTCTTCCAACACTTTTTTGAGTAATTACTTGAGTAAATGCAGACTCAGTTTCTCCACGTTCCTGGAGAATACATATGCATGCATACGTATATAAGGGAAGCGGGAAGAGAATAATGCACAGATGCCATTCATGGAATTTTATTCATGGTAAATGGCAGTCAACGTCCTAGATGTCCGCTCTTGTTCTATGTATGCATACATATACTTATGTAAGTGGGTAGCCATATATTATGCATATTTTGCACATACTGTATGTTTCACGAAAAAGGAAGCCGGCTCTTCTGCCTCTACATTCTATATTGGAAAAAGTGTATGGTAATGGTTTCTAGCTCGTCGAAGTGCTGAAAACGCAGGCTTTCAGAATTGCTTAGCCTATACCAATTTTTTTGCCTTCTGTTCAGAAGTTGTGGCAAAAAATATTTCATTTCCTATGTTATTGCATGGCAGGTCCGTTTTCAATGGGCAGCTAGGATAATGGGCAGCTAAGATAAGATAACCGGGAAACAAGATGTGGAGGAATTATATTCAACTCGTGAAAATGCTACAAAGACAGTATTTCAGAATTGCTAAGCAAAAAAAGTCTATAATTTATTTTACAAGTCATCCCAAGGGGACAAAATAATAAATTTCCCATGGCCTCTTTCCGTCTATTTCTTTTCTCTCTTCTTTGCTATCCTCTCTTTCGTTTCTCTCTTGTTTCGTCGTTTTTTCTATTTTCGTCTCGTTCTTTCTTCTCTTTTCTTCTATTTATTTTTTCTCTTTTTGTCTCGTTCTTTCTTCTCTTTTCTTCTATTTATTTTTTCTATTTTCGTCTCGTTCTTTCTTCTCTTTTCTTCTATTTATTTTTCTCTTTTTGTCTCGTTCTTTCTTCTCCTTTCTTCTATTTATTTTTTCTCTTTTCGTCTCGTTCTTTCTTCTCCTTTCTTCTCCTTTCTTCTATTTATTTTTTCTCTTTTCGTCTCGTTCTTTCTTCTCCTTTCTTCTCCTTTCTTCTATTTATTTTTTCTCTTTTCGTCTCGTTCTTTCTTCTCCTTTCTTCTATTTCTTTTTTCTTTTTTCGTCTCGTTCTTTCTTCTCCTTTCTTCTATTTATTTTTTCTTTTTTCGTCTCGTTCTTTCTTCTCCTTTCTTCTATTTTTTTTTTTTCGTCTCGTTCTTTCTTCTCCTTCCTTCTATTTATTTTTTCTCTTCTCCTTCTTTTCGTCTCTGTATTTTTTATTCCTTTCCTCACTTTTTTCGTCCCTTTTTCCTTTCTCTTTCCTTTCTCTTTTCGTCTCTCTTTCCTCTCTCTTTTTGTCTCTCTTTCCTCTCTCTTTTCGTTTCTCTCTTTTTTCGTCTCTCTCTTTCCTTTCTCTTTTCGACACTCTTTCTGTCCTCTCTCTTTCCTCTCTCATTTCGACTCTCTCTCTTTCCCCTCTCTATTCGTTTCTTTTTTCTCTCCGCCTTTTCATGTTGCTTCCTTTCCCTTTCTCTTTTTTCTCTCCATCTTTTCAATCTGCTTTCTTTTCTTTTCTCCTTTTGCCTCTTATTTCTTTACTCGTTAAAACAATCTACAAAACTGGAAATAAAATAAATGGACGAAACGGGAAAGGTCAGAAAGGTAGACCAAAAGGTGACAGAAAATGATAGGATGAAAGGAGAAATTACATAAAAAGAAGAACAAAAGGAGAAAAGTATGAATGGTGAAGGAAAGCAACAAGCACAAGAGCAGGATACGAAAAGGGAAAATGAGAAGCTCATACGAGCGGCCGTGCATTGAAACGGACCCGCCATGCCTTAACATTAAATTTTTTTCTTGTTTTCTTGCCATAACCTTCAAACAGAATAGAAAGTCAAAAAATGGGTTTGCTTAGCAAGTCCAAAAGCCTGTTTTTGGCAACTACACAAGTTTTCCATCATTTTTGCACGTTTTGCTGTATAGAAGTTATACTCAGAAGAGCCGGTTTCCTTTTCCGTGAAACATACGGTATATTTCCCGTCACAGGCGACTATGTCAAGTTCCCAGGAGTGAAATTTGTATGCATAAGTACCTTGGAAAGTTCAAGCGGATCCTGCGTATTCACAATACATTAACCCGCTGGGACTTTCCCCACGTGTCGGCAGTTCAAAGGGATGAATCTCAGCCAACTTCTTCATTCTGACTGAGAGGATTTGTGAGGATTGTTAATGATAATTTCTCCAGAGGCCATTTACTCCCCAGGATTCCGTCGTTAGCATAATTCCCCTTGAGGTGAATGGGCATTAATGATGGCCTTAATGCTTTGTCATTTATAATGAAACTCATTCAAGAATCCTGCACGTGGACAGCTTTGGAGAAAGTAATGGGGAATATGAAAGTTATTTAATGTTTGAAAGAAATGAGTAATAAAACAATTTCGAGGAATCTATGAGGGAATTCTATGGCTCCACAAAGCGAACGAGAATCCATCCGATAATAATAAAACAACAAGAGCTATAAGAATATGTATAAACAGGACAGAGGAATAAAGGCAAGGCAAATTAAACAAAACGAGATAAAGCATCAAAACAGGTGAACAAGAGAAAAAACACAACTACAAAAATACAATAAAAATGTCTCCAAAAATTATATACAACACAAACACAAGAGAAAATGCAAAAGAAAGCAAAAACACGAGAGAAAATCAAAGAGAAAGCACAAACACGAAGGAAGATACAAGAGATATCAAACAAACGAGAGAAAATACAAGATAAATCAAACAAACGAGAGAAAATACAAGAGAAAGCACAAAAACGAGAAAATAAAAGAGAAAGCACAAACAAGACAAAATAAAAGAGAAATCACAAACACAAGAGAAAATAAAAGCTAGAGCACAAACACGAGAGAAAATAAAAGAGAAAGCAAAAACGAAAGTCCAAATAAAAGAGAAAGCAAAAACGAAAGTCCAAATAAAAGAGAAAGCAAAAACAAAAGTCCAAATAAAAGAGAAAGCAAAAACGAAAGTCCAATGAAAAGAGAAAGCAAAAACAAAAGTCCAAATAAAAGAGAAAGCGCAAACACGACAGAAAAGAAGATAGACAGCAAAAAAGAGAAAAGAAGAAAGCAAAAAAAAGAGAAAGCACAAGAATGAGAGAAAATAAAAAGGAAAGCGCAAACACGAGGGAATTTACACTAGAAAGTATATACCCAGAAAAAATTCAAGCACGAAATAGCGCAAACAGAAACAAAGCAACACATACAATGCAAAAAAACAGATACACAGGAAAAAAGAAAACATAAAGACAGTAAAACAGGATAAATCTATAGCCAAAAAATATTAGCATACCGGAAAAAACAACAAAATCAAATTCTATAAGTACTCAACGGAAAACCAAAACAAAAGAGAAGCTGCACTAGCGGGAATAACTACAAACAGAACAAAAGATACGTACGATAGTGAATAAAACAAGAACACACAACGCTATACATAGCAGAAATCCAGCAGGAACCAAATGGAAAAAAGGAAACTAGTAGAATAACAAAATGTGGTTGAAAGCAAAAAAATTGTGGCTGTCAGTGACATCCGAACACGTAACAGAGACCAAAATTCACCTATAGCAGAAGAAATGACCACAAAAGGACGACCAAGCAGAACAGGGAATATTAATTATGTATAAAAGGCGCAAGAAGGGAAACACCAAAACGAAACATGAAAAGAGTTCCTACTTGTGACCAGGCAAACCAGGCAATTGGACACGCTCGACATCACTTTCAGCTGCCATAATTAAGTTGTATCATCAGACAAAAGAAACTCAAAGGCACGTCTTCTCACCGCCAATGGAGAAGGTCGAATGATGAAAAAGAATGATGTAAATGAAAATTCACAGATTCTTCCTGCCAGACACAAGTGAGGGATGAAAACGACATTCAAAAAGGTTTATTCTCCCAGACAACTTCCAAGGAATTGAGGGGGAGCAATTTACACGATTCCTTACGGGAAAATATTTCTGCCACCCCACGCATACTGGAAATAACTCACGCATAATTGCGTAGTACTTTCCCCTCAAAAAAGTTTTGCTTCCCTCAAGGTTTTTTGCCCTGGAAATCGATACATGTTCCTTTGTCTTTCCCCAAGTTTTTCTCCTTCTTTAACCTCACGTGGAAAGGTAACAAGGACAGGCTTACGACATCCTCGGAGCTGTTTACTTATGAGACTTTTCTAGAAAAGTAGACCCAAGAAGTAGACGATGGAGTGGGTTTAGTGCAGTAAAAATATTGTCATAGCAGATTAAAAAAAATGAGCATTTCATCAGCTATTTTTCATACGCGGGTCCCTGTTTTTTCCCATTTCCTTCATCTTCTCTCAGGAATTCCCTTTTGTGAGGTTCGCTTTTGAAAGTTACATAAATTTCGCTTTTCAAAAAGACAACTTCAAAGGGATTTGCAAAGATTGGTCTAAGTTAAGGGGGATCAATTTCCTCGGTCGTCTGTTTTTGTACAATTTCCAGTCGTAACTTCTGCTACTGGTTTTGGCTGGTTCTCCATAGCAAAGTTTGCTTTCTGGGGTAAATGACCTATCGCTACCGCAAGGCCAGAGGGACCACCTGGAGACATAAATGACACGTATTATTACTCGAGCCAGGACTTTGTAATGCATAAAGCAATAGCGAGAAAGTAGTGGGGGAAGAACTTGGTCAAAACAGTCATAAAAAGAAATGGGCTGGGACACAGATTGAAAAACATCCAAAGACCGAGAAGCAGAAGAAACGATTGAAAATGAAAACAACTAAGACAAGTGGGAAATGTGAAAATGTGGTAGGGTGTATCTGGTGACACCATCGAGAAAGCGAGAGATAATTGCGGGTGAAAACTATGGAGAAAGTATTAGATATGGGAAACGAAAAAGATACAAAAGCACGGAGAAAGTGTAAGGCAGATGACTCAGAATCAGAGTCAGAAAAGACTGGCAGAAATGGAAATAGCTCATGGGACATGTCGATAGCAAAGCACCGGGAAAGATACAAAGAGAAAACGGGGAAAAACATATAGAGCAAAAGCGAAAGCAACAAAGAGAAAGTAAGAGAATGGATCACAGCAAAAAGGAAAACGTAACATCACAAAATAAATAAAGCATCGTTAGAATAGAGCAAGCACGACAGCTAAAAAGAGAAAGCATCACGAAATAACAGAAATCAGTATTCAAAAAAAGCATAACAACTATAAAGGGAAAGTATCAGAAAAAGAACACGCATTACAAGAACAGAAAGCATCACAAAACAGGTGAGGCATAACGATACATAGAACAAGCACCAAAAACCAGGGAAAGCGTCACGATATAAGGTAAAAAAAAAGAAAAATTCCCAAAAAGAGAAAGCACAGAAAAAACCACGCACCACAAGAAAAGGTATCATCACAAAAGAGAGAAAGCAAAAAAAAATCACGCACCACAAGAAAAAGTATCATAACAAAAAAGAGAAAGCAAAAATAAACAAATACAAAATTCATCACAATAAAAAACATGACAAAAAAGGAAAACATTACGATAAAAAAAGATACCATCAAAATAAAAACATCACGAAAAAGGAAAACATTAAGATAAAAAGAGAAAGTATTAAAATAAAACGTCACAAAAAAGAAAACCATTACGATAAAAAGAGAAGACATTGTAAAAAAAAAAGCATCACATGAAAAAGCAACCAAAAGTCTGTCAAAGTGGTAAAACTGTCAAAGACAAGCTTAGGAAATGACAAATAGACAAATAGGAAAGACAAACACAGGAAGGACGGAAAAAACCGCAAACTACAAATAAAATGAACCTATCGCAAACCAAGTAAAAAGCTCCAATGTTCTAGTATATATTATCCAATTTATTATCACGATGGAGTCAGATAAAAAAAACATAAACTTCCAAAGCGTGGGAACAGACGAGTAAAATTAAATAGTAAAAACAACTACAAAAACGGCATATCTTGTAACTGAATAGCAAAATATAAGCATCAGTACAGAGTTATAGGAACGGGAGGAAGTTGACGCTCAAGAACGTAACAAAGCCTGACACGGTGAAAGTAACACTAGAAAAGTCAGTGTAGGTGAGGGCATGAAGCGGGGCCGACCTATCTAAAGAAGCTGATGCTGTCGTCTAATCTTCTTTGTGACGTAATATATTTTAGGCGTCATGAAAGCTCTGAAAGTTACACCTTACAAAATTCCCACTCGACTTTTATTCTTGATTTGCCCGGGAACATGAACTCTCCCTGATGAAACACAAACTTCCGTCCCACCAACCAAAATTCCCCCGTGACATCCAACACCTTCTCAAACTTAAAAACAAAGCTGACGGGTGAGTGACAAGGCCGCGAATTGTCTTTTAAAATTCCCCGCTCCCACCTGCTTACCTTTTTTGACGAATGAATCCATTATTGTATATGTAAAAAAGCCACCAAGAAACTTTTGTAAGAATTAAATTAAAACGTGCGGGCGGAGACATCTAATTTTTTTTCTCACAGGTCACAGCCCCTATTTTAACATCCACAGAATATCTACACGGGAATCTCTCTATAACGAGCTTATCTGTACAGTCTATTCTCCCTATAACGGCCTCCCTTATAGTCTCACTCAATAGCAGCATCTAGAAATGCTCCCCTCAAAAACTTTCTCCAATTGTTTTCATATAAATGTCTATTTTATATAACGGTACTTCTCTACAACGGGCAAAATTTGCTGCTTTGTAGGGTGCTGTTATAGAGAGAGTCGACTGTAACAATATTTTCCCTATAACAAGATTTGTCATTCCGCCATAGCATCTTCACATTATGAACTTGTTCTATATAATAATATTTCTATAGCAACATTTCTCTGTAGCAATACAGTGGAATCTCTATATTACAAGTCTCTTTATAACAGCATTTCTCTGTAACAACATTATTTTTCCAGCCCTTCGTATATGTAAGTACATATTTTATGTTCTATATAACAACTTTTCCCTGTAACAACATTTTTTACCTTTCCCTTTAGAGTTGTTATATAGAGACTCCACTGTATATTTTTTCTTGCCCTTCGCAATAGAATTCACATATTCGAAGTTCCTTATATGAACATTCATTTTTGGAGCGGGCAAAATGGTGGAACTAAACCCCGCGCTGGAGCCAAATCATCAAGTTTCAAATAGAATTCTGTAATTTGCATTAAAACACATGCAAATACCGGTTTAAAATATGATTATTGTGCTTTCGTATCAATTTGTCCCAAAATTATTCGTGTTCCGTATGTAACAACATTTCTCGATAGCATTATTCGTCCTTCCCTGGAGTGGCGTTATAGAGAGGTTCCTGTGTATATGAAAAAAGCCGGGTAAGTCCCGGGATTCCTCGTGCTTTGTTCCCACCGAGAATCTCTTCATTTCGTCCTTCTGATCTTCACGTTGTTTATGAGGGCGTATAACTCCCGTTTTTATGTGGGGTTTCGCTCTTGTGTATTTATCTATATAACATCTCCCGAGGGTTTCTAAAGGTGACAGGACTTTCATCATAAAGTGTCTTTCCCATATTCTATAGGGAAGGCATAGGGGATCTGTGGCAATCGTAAAACCGAGGGGAAAGCTACAGATCCGTCATGAAAGCTTATTATTATGAGATTTCCTCCAGCTTAGAAAAACATTTTCTTTTATATGGTTCTGCTCGGGAAATGTTACAGCTGTGCTTACATTGCACAAAATTACTGATGGGAAGGCCCTGACTTTGTCTGATTTGGGTAGAGCTCCATATGAATTCAAGTCTAATTTTTAAGTCTCAAGTTTGTGTCAAGTTTAATTTTTTAGTCTCAAGTTTGTGTCAAGTTTAGTTTTTAAGTCTCAAGTTTGTGTCAAGCTTAATTTTTAAGTCTCAAGTTTGTATCAAGCTTAATTTTTAAGTCTCAAGTTTGTGTCAGGTTCGATTTCAAGTTCTCATTTCGGCGTAAATATAAGCCCGTATAAACACATTAGCTTTTCAAGTTGAACTTTTCGCAAATAATCTGTGAATTAAATTTTCAAATTAGAGGTCTAATTAGTTACCCAAAAACAGTTCAAATATGGTTTTGTTTTTTTTGCCTAAAAAACTTCATGCAAAAACATGTTCAAGCAATAAATAAAAAAAAATGTGCTTAATTTTTTGCTTTCATAATTATGCTTGAAATGCTAAATTAACTGATTTTGTGTAGCCTTCTGTGTGTAAGTCTGCAGACTTGGAAATGAAATTTCAAGTACGATTTCAAGTTGGAAATAAAATAAAGTAACAAAGAAGCAACTCTATACACGCGGTTCTTTGAACTTTTGAACTTGACAAAGGAAAATCAACCCTTCAGTGCGATATTTTTATGGAGATAAAGTGGTACGACGCAGCTTGGGGATTTACGTTTCTGTAATGTGTCGCATGGCAAAATATAATATAGAGGAAATCCGATATAAAGGGAATTTCGAGGACATCGAAATCCGCTGTTCTGTCCCAAAAAAGCGGGAATGAAATTATGATGACATTATTTGGCTCTCGGCATAACCCAAATGAAATTATATTGGGCTCTCACCCAAATTAAAATTCACTAAGCTTCTTAATTTTGTATGGTTGATACGACGAAGCACTTGCACGTACTCTCTCTATAACAACTCTCCTTATAACAACTTTTACTTTATAACAACTTTATTTTTCAGCCCTTCGTATATGTAGTGTACTAATTAAATGTTCCCTATAACAACTTTTCCATATAACAACCAATTTTGCCCTTCCCTTCGGGGTTGTTATAGCGAGAGTTCACTGTATGTACATATTGTGAGCAAATTGCTCATTTGCTCTCGTCGCCATGGAGCTTCCCAAATTCGGACAACGATAATAATATTTAAAATTAAGATTATTGGTGCAACGCTGATTATTATGAGCTGAGCTT
>JAQGBT010002987.1:0-21451 GCA_034698585.1 Disparrhopalites patrizii | reverse complement strand
ATCATTCCACATACGTGTCATGATGTGAAGGATGACAAGGGAGTAATCACGTAAATGATCACTACCTTATAATATTTAGAAAGCATCTATCAGACAGTGTTCGACGGGAGGGAAAAATCCAAGTGTGTTTGCGGGGAGAATAATTGGTATAGGGAAGGAAAGGTTGATGTAATCAGTGCTCACACACCTGAAGCAATGCGAATGAAATGGTCGGTCCTGGAAAGGAGATATGACTCCATTCTTTCCCTCTCACTCACTCCGAGAATGAGGAAGTGCGAGGATTTGGAGAGAAAGTTGTGGGGGAGACAAGGGATTTCATCCGTGATGATGATTATGAGAGTATTATATGTGCTGGAGTTAGTCGGCTGTGGAATTGATGAGGGCAAAGGCGGGAGCCAGAATGTCAGTCTGTTTTTCTTGCACTTGAGCTATATAAGAGAGGAGAAAATAGAGGAAAAAGGAGTGTAATGCTAAGTAGATGGCTGTACGGATTCCTTCCTCCCTGCACGATGAGTTTCTAATGGAAAGGCAGGGGAAAGTGTGAGAAAGGACGGGAAGGGAGAGAAAGTTTCCCCCGTATATAACTTTTTGAAAGTTGGCTGAGAATGCTCTTATACTTCCTTCCCGTCCCTTTTTCTCAGCCTCTAAAAGGATGAAAAAATCGATTTTCTTTAGAAGACCACTGCCTCTCTCCCGTGTTACTCAAGTGCAGTGTACATGCCGTGCTTGGCTCACTTGGTGAAAGGAGAAAGAGAGAGAGAGAGAGGGAAAGAAAGGGAAAGAAAGGGGTGAGAGGAGAGTGGAAGAAAAATGAGAGGAAAAGGACTGGGCCGGTGGAAGGGGAGAGACCTGAGGAAGGACATAAAGAGGAATGCAAGGGGGAGAAAGTATAGCTTTTATAGGCAACTAAGGGAGGTAGGAGGGAGTGAAAATAAGCAATTGTAGTATTTTGCTACTACGGAGGAGCTCAAAAAGTACGCAACGTCCCAAGGACCTGGAGAGAGTTTGTTGCAAAAACTGGCGCAGATTTCCGCTGGAGAGGCTGTGAGCCCCCAAAAACCACACCATTGTCCTTCCTCCAAGCTATTCAGAGAATGAAGAGCGTGACAGAAGGAACCCGAAAAAGGATTTTCTCATTTGACTCCACTTTTATATACTATATTTTGCTCATGCAAAATCTAGTATTTGTTGCTTGTATGACCCACCATACAAGCAAAAAATATTTTTGGGACGAGGAGGAGGCGGAGTGGAATGAGGATGGGATCTCCCATTACAAGACATATGCGCCAAGTGACATGATAACAGTGTGGATAAACTAGAGGTTTCCATTCCGCCCACGTAAGAGCCCTCAACTGTGATTCTATCAAGTGACTCCCCTGTAAATTGACAAAGTACCACCACGTCTTCAATTTGGACAGCCCACCAGGCATAAACTCATAGGTGCGTAGGAATAAAGTGGCGGAATGAGAGAGAGAAAGCGAGAGAAAGAGAGAGAGAGAGAGCGAAAGAGAGAGAGAGAGAGAGATCCCTCGGGGACGAACCAGTCCTTTTATTCACCCTTCTCCCGTCTCCCAATATTTCGATAGCTATTTGACTTTCTCCTCCATTTTCACCCACCATTCATAATCTGCACTCTTCGCCAGGATTTTGCTGGGATAATAACCTGAAATAAATCATGTGCAAAAACTCCGAACCAAAAACTCCAAACCTTTTTAATCCATCATTCATGGCAATAATGACCACAGAGCGTCATTTGTGGTTTTTTTGGGGGATGGGGAATGAAGGAGTAGATATTCCACGCTAACGCTTTCTCTCCTCGTATTAGTTTCTCCAGGATTTCCTTTGGCACATGACGACTACCCCTATTTTCCCCATTTTCTCCTCATTCCGCTTCCCGGCCGCGCTTTTCCCCCTTGAGTCCTCGGGATGAATCGACCAGTCGTTTTGAGAGTCACCGTTGGTGTTGCTCTAAAGTAAGGTTGATAAAAATTTCAGCATCGCCTACTCCGCGTACCTCTCCATGCGTGCACCCAACCATCCATGTGGCTCTACCTCTCCTATCATGTAGAAATCCCTGGCCCTTATACAACTATATAAGATCCCTATATACATCCACCTCCCCATCCTACGTATATTTGCGAGGATCTATCGTATGCCCTGAATTTAAGTCACGTCAAGCTGTGGAGAGAAAGAGGGAGAGAGAGGGAGAGAGAGAGGGAGAGAAAGCTTCTTGGGAGAAAGGTGGGTTTGGATTTTCTCAATATCCCCCTTCTCTCTCTTCCGCGGATTAATCCTTTCGTCTCACAACATTGCCCCATTTCTTCTTTTGTTGCTGTTATTACTATTATTTTTGGGGGGAGAAAACAACGCATTCATATCACACACAATTCCACGGAGCATGGCTCACTTCCCTCTCCAGTTGTTCCTTTTTGCTGCATTTCCATACATACCGATGGACACACTCCATCATGATTTTTTTTTGTTTCTTTTATTGTGATCGAAGGAGCGGAAAAAATTATTAAGTTTTTTTTTGTTCCAAAGAAAAAAAGCGCATTTGTTACCTCTCACTGCGCAAATTGCCTCATTTTATTACGTAATCATAATCTCTGTCTCGACTCCTATTTTCATTGCTCCAACCCAAAGCAAACAACGGGCGGCAAAAGAATACACACGTAGAGAGAGACAGAAAGAGAGAGGGTTAAGTGCGTAAAGAGAAAGTAACAAGAGTTCATCTGGCTGAGTGTTGGCCAGGTACACACCAAACATATTCAATGAATGACTCTCAGCAGTGATTTTCCAATGGACGAGCCTTCGTAGCATGTGTGGGATGGGGAAACCTTCTGTTGGCGCACACATGACAGAGAAAATTCATTTTTTTATTATTTCCCTCACATTTACATGCACACACTTGACCTCGGGCGGTGGATGAATTTTCACCCGTCCAAACGTTGTCTGGCTATGCCTCTATTCCCAGGATCAAGTACGTTGGCTATGTGGATAGGGGGACGTAAAAAGCCCAGACCTCCGCACCTCCGATGATGCTGGGGCACATAAAACTTTTTACTGCTTTGTCCATGTCCCGTCACAAGAAGAGAAAGAGAAGTGGGCAAACCGGCGGAAGAAGTGGGGCGTGCAAAAGGTTGAAGCCATGGACAAAAAAGTACAGGAAGAGCTGTGGCATAAAACAGCAGGGCATAAGCTGCCCTTTTCATCCAAAAAGAGACCAAGAAAAGGAAGACGGAGAGAGAATAAGAAAGAAAGGGACGCAATAAAAGCACCCGCAGAAAGAGATAGGACAAACTGAAAACTATTTTAAAGAGAGACTCAAGAGGGAGGAAAAGAATAGATGAAAAATGGGTAATGGGGGATTCAAAAAAAAAGTGGTTAAGAAAGGAGGTCGGGAATAGAATGGAAGCAGCTACAGAGAAGGGTAGAAATAGAGAAGAAAGATGCACTTGACATATATTTTGGGGAAGGTTTATGGAATGCCAGAGAAAGCGTAAAAAGCCGAGAGGACCAGATGTACGGACAGACCTCGGATGGAAATACGGCTTGTGCAAGGTAACGACATGGCACGTTTTCCCCCTTTCCCCCCATCCTCAATGTACACTTGTTATGGGGAGTAGCCAACATGTTGTGGCCCGTTTATCCCCTGGTTTTGTTCCCTCTAATGAAATCCTCCGTAATGACCTACTCACCGTCTCCTCCATCAGTCTCACGGAGGAGTCCTGTCCCTCTATTTTTTGTGATTTTGAAGGTAGAGAGAAAGCCAAGGGAAAGTCATGAATCCCCTTCCTCCTGGCCACGCTTTTGCTCCTTCCAAATGTTTGCATTTCATTTGCACTCCCATTCATGTAAGGACATGCTTAGTGAGGGAAATAGAAAGTATAGAATTTCGTGTAGAATTTCTGGCGGAGTTGGCTGGGAACAAGCACGCGAGAGACGCTCCACTGTCCCACACTTGACGCCTTATTTTTTGGGATGAGTTCATAAACGTGTGAGGGAAAGGCAAGAGGGAAGGGAGGGAAGAGGAAACCGCAAAAAACGCAACATTGCATGATGAAACCTGGGACATGCTACAATTCTCTCCATATACATATTTATTTTTTTCCCAGAGAAACTCCAACCAAGATAAATAGATACGTGTTTATATCCACAATCATTAGCAAATTACGTTGGTAGACGTAAGCTGGTGGTGGTGCCCCTAGGATTTCGCTCCTCTATAATTAGCCCCAGGTCTCATTTTCCCCTTCGCAAAGTGCTACAACAAGAAGACTCCAGCCGGGAAATAAATTCTGCACCAAGTATATTACAACAGCTGCCATGGGTATAAATATATGTATAACTATGCATGTGTGTGTGTGAGAAAAAAATATTGGGAAGAAGAATGGCTGTAAGACGGTAGGAAATATTGTTCCACGGCCCAGCGAACACACAGGGAGAGTATAAGAACTGAAATTAAACGGAAGGAAATTACCTCCTGCGTGAGGAAGAATTTATTTACAACAATCCTTTCACTTACTTATAAATTCCTTTGAGAAGTTTTTTTCTCGGCTCGGGATAAAAGGATCATAAAGCAAAGGCATCAAGAGGGAGGAGAATGTTCGGGGAAAAGGAAAAAGACGAGCGAAAATCCGTCTAGAAATGGGGAGAAGGAGGAGACGTGGAAATTTAGAGAAGGTGCGGAAGAAAGAGATAAAGGTTGGCATGAAGCCATTATTTCTTATAGTTGCGCTTTGACTCCACCATTTAATCGAATTTATTAAGGAGACTTCTTGGACCACAAGGAATATTGCAGGAACCTACACGACTTGAAATCTTCACTGCCTCAAATTTTTCCTGCAAAAAAAAAAAAAACTGCACTCACCACTTTGAAAGTGGTGTGGAGAAAGTTTCCCAAACATTCGGCGGTATCTACTTATAAGGGAAAAGTATTTCCAAGGTCGCTTTCACAAAACAGAAAGGAGTTTAAGCCAAGTAGAATGGCCCTGCACAAAATCTTAACGGCTAGAACAATGAGAAAGACAAAAAAATTCTACTTGGAGAAAACAAGGGAGGATGAGCGTTGAACGAAAAGGGGCATATCTGTAGACAAAAGGGAAATAACAGGAGACAAAATTGCACTTGACATTATATTGAGAAAAACGTTGGCCTCCAAACGGCAATGACAGAATAAAAAAAAAAGCTTGGATAAAGTGGAGCATTAGAAGTGGCTCAAAATCCACCTTTTATTAAATTTTTAAAGAGAAAGTTTTTAAGCCATAACTAAAGTCTCATGTAAATCTGTTCTTGGGGAAAAGTTTGGGAGAAGCGCGTTGCGGAAAACAAATTTGTGTGTACTTTCACGTGTGAACATTAAAATGGTGAGAAGGGAGCCAGAGAAAGTGCATGCGGAGTTACAAAATCCCCTGTCATTGCTATATGTAGCCAGTAATTACTTGAGTATGTCTGTACATATCAATTTCAACTTGTGCCGCCACTCTCATCATTTTTCTTCACGGCCCATCTCCAGAAAACTCCCTGTGTTTAACCCAAATGTGCGTACATGTACAAAGCTTATCTTCCCCCCGAAAAACTTTCCCATTTTGGTTACTTTCCCCCGACTTAAATGGAGCCACAAGAGTTTTTCATGTTGAAAAGTGAGGACGCTAATTCCAAAATTGTTGTCATTCGTCCCCATTTCGCCATGCTCCCCATAACGCGAATGCATACGTACATATGTGGCAAGTGGAGGATTTGTTGACTCTGAGGGGAAGAGTTCTTTAATAGAATTTCGATATGCCTCTCAGTGTCTTCCTACGAGAGCAAACAACTTTTGTGGAATTCCAAATGAGAGGACGACACTTGCCGACACAACTTTACATGTGTTGTTTACGTCCTCTCATGTTCCGCCGACGTCCGCCGTCATTGGGACGAGAGGCAAGAAGGCAAGAAAGGAGCTTCGTCACATTTTTTGTTGACTCTCCTCGTTTTTATTTCCACCACCTTCACTCTGGGCTACGGGCGGGGACTGAGAATGGGCAGCATAGACTTCCTCCTGCTCCTTTTTTCTACGCCAAACCCCTTCATTTCTAAGCCCAACTGGTGATGTCATTACCCCAAGAGCGTAAATACCATTTCTGTCCACGCCTTATTTTCCCTGCACTGATGAGCAAACACGGGATAGGATGGAGGGAGAGGGAGAGCCAGGGAGAAAGGGAGAAAGGGACATTTGAGGAAGACAAAACCACGTGGGAAAGGGAGCAGAAGGGGAGAGTGAAAGGGAGGACGGAGGATGCAAAATGAAAGGCGAGTGATGGGGAAAGTGGGTGAGGACGCAGACGGGGAAAGGAGCGAAGGAAGGCGAAGGAAGTGAAGAAATCAGGAAGGAGCTCTTTGTAGTCCTTCCTCCCAAAACCGATACATCCGAGCCCGTCCTCCTTACTTTTTCATGGGATCTATGTCAACCATTATCTCACTCTTCCAATTTCCCTTTCCCCATTTCCTTTTACACCATTGAATTCCAAGTAACGGTCGGACGAAATTCGCGAAGTTGATCGCAAAAACCTCTCTTTTTTATTCTTGACCACGAGAGCTTATTCCACAATCTCTGTATTTGCACCCTTTTCTTTATTCTCTACCTTTTCCCGAAAAACCATCGTCCTTCCCCTTTTCCCACGGCACGAGCAAAAAGCGAGTCCTTTTTTAATCTAACCGATATGTATCTACTTTTTTTGAAAATCTATCACGGACTTCCATGTTAAAAATGGTGACTTTATTGTAAGGAAAATAAGGGGAAAATTTTCGAAGCTGACATTCAATTATTCGTATTGATTATCTAAGACTGAATGGATGGTAAATAAAAATAGCAAGAAGGGTTTAAGACCTTTAAATTGTTTTGAACACAGCCGTACTTGAGGCAGTGTGAATTGGACAAATAGCGCAAGAAAAGTACTGGAATTGAGAGGAAATTAAAAACGTGTTTTTAATTGGCATGACTGACGCAAACGTACGGGTTACATACGCAAATATACGGCAAGACCTGGAGCGACTAAATACGAGGAAATAAGCGGTTGATTCCCATTTTCACAGTTACGCCCCAACATTTGAAGGACGGAAGGAAACATGGGAAAGGTCATATGCGTGCACGTCCACATTTGAGTGTGTACACAAATATGTATCTCTTATATCCACGTACATTGTGCACTAGATAATTGCGAGGAGCGTGTTCCCTGTAATTACATGTGGTTAAGAGAGAGAGAGAGAGAGAGCGAGAGAGAGAGAGAGAGCGAGTTTGTTCGTCATACCTGATGATGTGTCATTTGCCTTCAACTTGCCCCTGCTCAGCTCTTTCTTCCTACTTGTCCCATTCCCCTAATGCCCGTCATGAGGGGAAGACCAGAACCGGGGTTTAATGATACCCTACAGAACTGTAGTTAACTCCTTATTTCCCAAATTAAACATGGATTAGTCCCTCAAAGCACTGTAATTTGTGAGTCAGCAAGGGGGAGAGGAAATCCTAATATGTCCTTTGTATATGGCTCTAAGTTTCCCGGGGAGCACATACAGTAAAAATCAGAGTTGTCCATTTAATTGTAAAGCCAAATCCGTTTGTTTATGTGTGTGAAATAAGTGGGAGCTATAAGGGAAGAGATCGTATGAAACTGATGTGCCGCATGAATGAGAATGCTTTGAGTCACTCAAATGAGTCATGTATATACATATTAATTGTAAATTCAAATAGCCCACAGCTACCACATTCCTTCCTCTGTCTCTCCCTTTTCTATAATTACACATGTCACTGAAATAAGTGGAAAAAATAGCTTTAAAAAACCAGCTGTTCCTTTCCTATTCATGGGGAAATCCAAGGTAATGTACACTAATATCCCGGAACCTGAGAAGGCCTAAGAAGTTCTCGAAGTGATTGACTAAAACTGGGTGAAAATGGAACTCACATTTTTCCATGATAAAGAAATGCTTGGACTTAGATGGGCTTAGTGAAAGGAAGAAAGGGGGAAGTGAAAAAAGAGTTACAAAGAAAAGGAGAGAATAGCTTGGACATAAAAGCCTCATCAAAGGCATTGAATTCCCGGAAGAAGAAGAGGGAATAATCCGGCTAAGTACTGCGTGTAGGAGAAAGTGTTATACAGATATGGTCTTACAATGGGGCTTGAGGAGTGAATAAATAGAGAGTAGAATGGCAATATCCTTCTCTGCGCTTCCATTGTGTCCATGAGCAAGTAAATACACACCCTCCAACCTCGCGAGCTGTCCTTTCTTCCCCCGGCCCAAAACAATATCACTTTCTTTCATACACTTTTCAGCCCTTCCCATAGTTTTTCATATTGTGTGTGCTCGGTGGAAAAGTGAATCAACTTGTCATGATTTATGATCTAATCCTTCCCTCCTTTGACTTTCTCCTTTCTTTCAATTTCTCTATTTATTCCACTGAAATCCCATTTGACCGCATCACCCATGCATCTCGTTCAAATTCAAATTTCTCACTTTCCCCTTGTATATAGATATCTTCTTGCATTCAATAGATGGCATGTTTTTATTATTCAGTTTGCTTTTCTTTGAGTGATGAACATATTGTACAATATACATATGTATAGATATCTATAATTATATATATCTCTTTCCCTCGCATACACAAAGTTGTAATGCCTCAAATGGAAAACTTTCCCTTAAGTAAGAGAAGGCCATTGCATTTGCGGCTGAGACGGGAAAATGATGATTGGGTAATTTGCAAGAGGAATAACCAGTGAGAGAAAGGAAGCTCAGAATTCCATCTAGCTTTCCAATGCGGCAGTGAGTGAGTGAGTCATCTCCATAAAACTTACCAAGGCTTTCCCCTGCTCAGACGATGTGTGGGTGAATCCAGCGGAAATTTTAAAAGTAGGAACTAGTCAAAATGGGAACATTTGTGAAAATTGGCAGGAAATTGCTCTTAATTGCACCAACTCCCACCAGTAAACAAATATGTGTGCACGTGAGGCTTATGGGAGCTGTGGATATCTTGTAATTGACATCTCAGGAACTTTGCTAACTCTTGGGGAGGAGAAAGTTGAAGGCCTAAATTATTTGTGGGGGTGTGCAGCCAACTGAATTCTCTTTAAATGCGATTAGAAGGATAGATCCAGAGGAAGTCCTCCAGTCCATTGGTTTTGGCGAGGAAAGAACTTTTCGTCTGCTCCCACCAACCTATACTTCTTGATAGTCTAAATATGCGCGAGTGGGAGGAAGCAGAGAGGAGTTTCAGTTCGTGTGTTATCCGTATAATTGCATTCACTAAAAAGATATAGCGCAATCGAATTTATTAATTACATCACACGCATGTGATGTAATTAATAAATCTCTTTCAATTAATTCAAAATTTAATTCAAAATTTAATGGAAATAGAATATTATATGAATAATTAATTACACTTTATAGACATAATTATTTGTTCTCAAAGATTCTTTAAAAATTTTAGTTTACATAAACTGAGAAAGTTTAGCGGAGACGGTGTGAATTATTGTGAACTGATATGTTCCATTCTGAACTGATATCGTCCCGTAATAAATGAACTGCGATGATTATTAAAGCTCCTCATGACTGTCGACGCTTGCAACAAAGATTTAATCTTGAGAGAAAAGAACAATGGTTCACACAAAAGAGTTTGCTCACAGTTAACTTTTTTTTGGATATCTGATTTGTTATCCGGAGTTTCTCACATCCCCAAGTTGTTTCTATTCAAGGTCTCCTGTGGGTTCGGAATAGCATTTTCTCCAAGTTTCCATGTGGGAGAAAGCATGGGAAAAATCAAGAGTAAGCATTGCAGGCCATTGGGCGGAAGCGGAAAGGAAATTCAAAAGTGGAAGCTTTTGCAATTCCCAAAAAACTCCGGTCGTTTTGTGTGTCACTGAGAGTTACTTAAATTTTTTACTCATGGAGGAAGCGGAATACTAGCGGTAGTGAATCTCCTTGGAATCACCTCTACTTTCAACATTGCCATCTAATGTTTTGATGGGAAACAAACAAGTTGGATAAACTTTTCCCTTGTAATCCCTGGAAGGATTTCCTTCCATCTCCCCCGGAATGCACACTTTCTTATGCATGCTCACATCCAATCCATTACATAAATGTCAAAAGACGCTCTTGTACTGCTTTGGACGGGATGGGAAAGAACAAAACTGAGCCTGAGAGAAAGAGCAGGGGAGCATTCTCCAGTAAATGTCATGGGGAGAAAGGAGGAGAAAAGAGCTGGAAGGATGAAGGAGAGCGAGAGGACAAGCGGCGAGAAAGAATTCCCGTGACTTGTTTGCAAAATATTTCCCTCTTTCTTTATTTCAGCCAGCTCTTGCTGGCATACTGCTGGCGAAAAAAATGAAAGGTCATGGGTGCTTATGGACTAGAGGTGGCTTGTGCTATATTGAGCCATTTAATTACACGCCCAACTAATGGCTAGATCATGTTTAATCATAATCCTCAACTCTTCTTCCACTCCGTCCGTCTCTCTCTCTCTCTCTCTCTCTCTTTCCTCTCTTGCTCCCATTCTCTTGGCCTACACCAAAAAACTTTGACTCTCCCTGCTTCAAAATGTACATAATTAATTGGGAAAGTAACTTTTTATTCCATTATTAATTCCATCTCCTTCTCTCCACGCTTTTCTCCGGCTGTCGCTTTCCCCTGTCACAAAATATTTTAACCTCTCCCTCCCTTGCCCTCTCACTCCTTCTGTTTCCACCTTGACATCTTCATCAAATTCGCGCCCTTCCTCCATTCTGCATGTGTGTGCACCTCCTTTCCCCTGTATAATTTTTGCCCTTTCACTTTTCATTTCCCCTGGAATTATTTCATGGAATTATTGCTTTCTCCCAAAATGTTCCTTCCCCGACTCGGTGGAGTCTCGAGTGAAATCTGCCAGGATAAGAGCAGAAGACATGATTAACTTGCTCAATGGGAGAGCATTACAAAGGTTTTATCATAACGAGAAAGTTGTGTAAATACTAATTGCGAGCGTATGTGTGTGTGTGATTAATGGGTCCTTTTGCAGTTTGAGCAATGAACATAAGAGCGCGAGTATGTCTATATTAGAGATGAAGAATTAGGTCATTGCAAATATGAAGAGAATTTGGAGAGAATGAATGAGAGAGTAAATATTTACATATGTCCTTTGTTGTTTCTTACAGTGAAATAAATAACTTGGATACTGGATTGCTCATTGAAGTATGGAACAAAGGTTTAATATGGGACAAAGCCGTCGGCTACCACTGGCTCCATTTGAGAGATATTCATCACTCCAACATCGCCAGTTTCGAAGACGTAAGTTCCAAGACGATCTCTGTTCATCCTTAACATCCCACACGCTCTCCCTCACTCGCTAATCTCCACGTGCGCCCCTCTTTAGCACAGCTTCATTTTCAAAAGACTTACGTGAGGCGCTAAGATGCCCAACTTTAATTTTTATTCTTTCGTTTCCCTCTCTCCCATCCATCAATTGCGGAAGGCCATGGATTCTTCCTAGAAATGTCCCCCAGATTCGCTGGTCCTTAATCCAGTGTTGGCATACTGAAAATTTGGCATGTTTAAATTTGGAATTGTGTCTAAAAGTGGTGACACATAATGTGTGAGATTTGGAATCTGTATGCTATAGATTTGGATTTAGAAAAGAGACATGAAATGGATGAGGAAGGATTGTCATCGATTTGCATTCACGCTACGTGTACAATTGAACAATAGACTGATTTGCATGTGACTGGAAGGTACTCCTTTGTGTGAGGTAGGTATGAGAGTCTTATGATTGTCGTCCAAATATCTTGTTGAGCAGTGCGTGTGATATGTAGTGAGTGTGAGGAAGCGTGTCGACGGGAGGGAAAAATTAAAAAAGGGAATAAAGGAAGTGAGGCTTCGGACGTTTTTGAAGTGACCATGAAAGTGGGGAGGGCGCCAAATGTGTGAGTGAGTACATGGAGGACGATGAGCGCATTGAAAGGGAAGTGCTTCTCCGGAGAATGACATGCATGTTGGCCAAGGTGTGTCGTGACGGAGGAAACAAGGAGAGTGATTAATGATAAATGAGTCTGGATGTGAGGGAGCGATTGGAGTTGAATTCCTCCTCTGTTCTTGTCTTGTCTTTGTCTTGTCTTGTTTGAGCTCTCTTCCCCTTGGCATTTAGAGCGTGTGTGAGCCTATGTGAGGGTATGAGGGTATGAGTGTGTGTGTGTGTGTGTGTTTGTGGAGAAATTGTCTCGACCAATAATAAGTGCGAGTGGTTGATTTGCAGGAGGGTGCTGGTCAGTGGTTGCCTCTGGAAGCGGAGCTGGTAATGCAAGATGGAGAGGTGATGGGGACGAAAACCCCGACGGGGCACGTTCTCCTCGTCGACGTTCGTTTCGAGCTTCCCCTGGGTATGGACTCCAAAATAAGTGAATACAATACAAATGAATACTCAACAAACCTCTTGAACACTCCACTGGCCCTACTCCATTTCCTTCCAAAACTCCCTCCCGTACTTGTCAAGGAGTGAGTGTCAGTCCTCCAAGGACTCACACTTTCCTCAAAAGCCAACAAACAATCACCATTCTGATCATTCCCTCCATTATTACTCTATTAGTATCTTTATCACTTTTTTTTACATACTCGAAAAAACCCTCAAGTTACCGGGGAATTCTCTTCCTCATAAGCATTTCTACTACTATGTACTCTCTCTCTCTTCCCAATTATTGACGAGGACCGTAATTGGAGATTTCCATCGTGTGTGTTTGTGCTCTGTGTGAGTGTGTGTGACTCCAAATCCTTTCGACGGCAGCATGAGCCTTTTGTTCTCTCAAACAATATACGTATATACTTTAACTCAAATATTTGTTCCATTCTTTTGCTCCTGTCCACCAAACGCTCTAATACACATAAGTAGTGGAATCAAGCAGTCTCACACATTTTCTTTTGCTATTTCTATACATTTCAAGAGCTGATCCTAGAACAAATTCAAGTGACACCAACAAAATACACTTTCCCGCCGGCATTTCCTTTGTCGTTTAAGTACAACAGTAGGCCTTCAAACCTAATATTCATTTGCTTTATTACTGCCAATTTGAATACCAACTTTTTACAGCACAGACAGATGAAAACGCCAATGGAGTCGGCAAGTCTTTAAGAGCTAGAATTAGGCATAACGCTGTAGACGTAAACTGCAAATATTCTTGTCAAACTACACGATTTATACACGATTCAGCAAATGAAAATATTAATTGGGAACATAAAGTTTTAAATACAATGGAATAAGAAGCATCTTCGCAACAATAACAATTCTTAGTTGTTCCTCACATCTGGTAGAAAAACAGGGAAACAATAGAGGGATGAGGACAAATGAGGGAAGTGTAAAATGAATACGGTGGGACGGAGAGAGAGAAGGGAAAAAAGGGAAGCATTAGATGTTAGTGGCCACGAAAAGTTGTTTTGACACCCAACGCTTGTATTTTGACAGCGGATTTGGAAGGAGATGAACAAGTGGAACTTCAGAGGAAACTTGAAATGCTCAATTCCATGTTGGACCAAGAGGCTCGAGCAGAACAGGCGAGGCGGCAGCATCAGTACTACGTCCAATGTGAGTGTGAGTGAGAGCTCAACCCTTCTACCTGTTTGCTTTCTCCCGTGCATATGTATAGTCCTCCTTTCTCCCATTCTATTTTTACTCTTCCCTTCTCCCATCAACCCACTCACGCTTTCCCCTCTTCATCATCATCACCATAAACGTCCTCATTATCATCACCCTGGACCCACACTTCCACTCTTCCCTCTTCTACACGCATTCATGCACGGAGCTTATTTGGTTTCTCCGCAAAATATTGACGCCATCCCACCTAATTAAATGCACCGCCGCAAAAAATTTCTATCTCAAATTTACTTTCTCTTGTGAATTTACTTTCTCTTATGAATTTACTTTCTCTTATGAATTTGCTTTCTCCGACGAATTTGCTTTCTCCTACGAATTTACTTTCTCTTGTGAATTTACTTTCTCTTATGAATTTACTTTCTCTTGTGAATTTACTTTCTCTTATGAATTTACTTTCTCTTGTGAATTTACTTGCTCTTGTACGAATTCTTATTTTCTCTCTTGATGTATGTCAGTGCATGGATGCTAAGATGGTTGCAAGGAATGTGAGGAGATGCGCTTGAAGGAAGGCAAAATTTGCAAACCGAGATAGTACGGCAAGCAAAGGGATGAAAGGGATTTTTTCCAGGGGGGAAGATATGACTAAAGTGCGAAGGGAAATAATCTCCCCTCCTCCTTTTAAGTTTATGAATACCCTCCCCCCCACCCGAGTTGGCTGTTGTTGTTGATAATGTTGGATAATGAATAAGTATGGAGAGAAAGCGCTGACGTCAATTCTGGGAGGGACGAAGGAAATCTCTGCATGAAAAGAATCCCTGTTTTTCTTCTACCCCTTCCCACATACCCGAGAGGACCAAGGACTTTGGAGTGTTGACTGGGTGCTGACTGCACACAAAGGAGCAGCTTTCTCCTTCCAGAGGCAAACTCTTCCACCTACAAAAAAGTCCCTTTTCTCCCAACCAAAAGTAGGGAATACACAAAAGTCTGGTTTTCCACTCTTTTCCAACTTGACTCCAATGTCGTTGTTGGTCTTGCTGTTCAAGTTGAAGAAGCGGAGAAAAAAGTTTTTCTCAGGATGCCTTTATCTGTATTTAATACCCCAGGAAAGGAGATAGGGAGAAAGGTTGGGAGTGTGAATGGGAGCCCGTGATAAGGTGAGGTCTTCTTTTCAATTCAGGCCCGAGATGACAACAAGTTTCCTCTTCCCTCCAAACAAACTCAAAACTCTGTTCGAGCGCAAACGTTGTATGTATTATATAAATATGTGTATCTATGTAGATATACCTAGATATACACAGAAAGGTAGATAGACCGCTTGTCCTCCAGCTCATGCATGTTCTCACTAGGCAACGATGAAATTTGTGCCTTCATCCTTTTTTTTGTCCTCAGACTTTGATAAATTTACGCCAATACGTGGCTCTGCATATTTTGTGCTCGCGGGGGGAGTTGCACCAGAGCATGATGAGGAAGGAGGGGAATCAGTGAAGAGGAATTTCCACACACTTCTTTCTCCGCCTCCTCACACTTTCCTCTGGCAAAGAATCCCGAAAATCTCTCCCTCGCCCTCCCCTTATGCATTTGCACAAGAGAGCATTGTTTCAGGTACCGTGGGAAGGTAGGAAGAGTGACAAAGAGAGTGCAGGTCCTATCGCTACATGCCTTTTCTTACGAGAATCTATTAAGGCCTGACTTCTACCTTGAAAAGTGTCACATCAATTTCATTAGAATATCTTTCTCTCCCCACTTTGTTGTAAAGAAATGCGAAATTGTGTGTGATATTTCCCCCCGAGCTGTGGGACAAGGTCTCTCATTCTTTCTTTTCTCGGTGCTCGTGAATGGGCTCAATGCTGCATTCTCTGCATTGGGGATGGATGTGGGGGGGGGAGAGCCTGAGCGTCCTAACGGAGCTAATGGGATCACGAAGGTGCAATTAGTGTCTTCGCACTTATTGATAGCATGTGACGCTAATAAGCTTTGTCAGTGCACAAGACCATTAAAAGTTACGGGAGCGGCGTATCTTCCATTAAAAGGGAAGTGCGTCAAGATTACTCCCGCCCTTGTATCCTTTCTCTGCCTACCTCACTTTAGCCGGGCTGGTGAAAGTCGCATGACCCGTCCAGAGACAAGAGAGAGAGAGAGAGAGAGAGAGCAATAGAGTGTCTGAGTGAGTGTTGGCCAAAAGAAAAATGCAGAAAAACGAAGGTAGGTAAAACCGGAGATAAGCGAGGTTCAAGGCTTACAAAGCTGCGGTTCATGTCAAATGTGAGAATTTCTTGCGCCTTTCCCCGTTCAAGCACGCAAGAATCAAGGGGAAAGACAAAAGGCATTTACGTGCTTTCTCTCTCTCTCTTTTTGTCTTATGTGGGAATGCAATGCATGGGTGAAGGAGTGAAAGGCAGGGTCGAATGAGGTCAGTGGAAATAAAAGGGAAGCCAGTAAGAAAGAAATTCTGACAACATTCTTCTCTTTGGGATGAGAAGCTGTAAGAAAATGAACAAGCTGAAGACATTCCAAGTTCATAGACTCAGTATTTAGCCTCCTGGTTACATCCATGGCATGTGTGGGCCTTCGGAGTCCCAGAAAAATTGGGCAAAGACCAGCTAAGAAGAAGCTAAAGGAGGACTAAAAACCGCAAGGAATTGGGAGTGAAAGGGAGGAGGAGGGAAAGATGGGAGAGATTCCCTCCCTCACCTTTTATCAGCCCTGGCTCCACTTGGCAAGTTGACCAAAAATCCGGCGTAACTCAAGGATTCGTTGGGTGAGGAATCACTGGAGTGGCTAAGAGACGGGGTGGGAAATGCATGAGAAGGGACAGTCGTCCTTCCTCCTTCCCAATGTGGGTGGTGGCATGTGGTTAATTATGTCCTTTTCATCTCCCGGACAGCTTCTCCTCCATGACGCAGTGAGGCTCAAATGCAGAGGAGAATTCCATCCCCATTTTAATTAGGTTTTAGTCACCTAAGTATGCCGTCCTTGGCTTTCCAGGGAACAACAAGTTTTTGCTCCAGTTTATCCCCTACCAGCTTGTACAAATTGTATTTGTTCCCATTCCTAAACTTCTCATTGGATCCTTTATGCTATGGATATTGCCAACACGTTTTTTTCCCGGAGAGGATGAAAATTTAAAGCAGGAGAGCACTTTGGTGAATGGAGAAAATAAGAATAAGGGAGCAGTTTCATCACGTGTCCGACAAACGTATTAATAATATTCCGAATCCCGTATTCTGAATTCTTATCGGCTGTTTATGTAGATTTTGAGGTCACCAGTCCCATTAGGAGATGAGCAAAGACGGGAGCGGGGAGCCGAGATGAGCTGGGGCAAGAGTGAAGAGGGTGAAGATAGAGGAAAAAGGGTAAGGGAATTCCCAAAGACAAGGAAAAAGTGAGTAACGTGTGAGAGAAAGCATGCTGGCTTGTGTACGTACAAGGATGCGCTCACGTAATCTTACGGGGGAAAACATAGAATCCGGATTCTCAAGTGTCTTCCTCGCATTTCCATAGGCCAAGAAGCTTTTAGTTGAGAGCGCTTTCAAAATCCCTCCGTGAGAAAGCGGAGGAATTTGTAGGTAAAGGGAAATTAAATCTTGTATGTACTTGACATTGCAATGAATACCATAATTGTTTTTCCATGTTCCCCCTTTTCTATTTTTAGTTGATATTAGTAAGCAGCCAAAAAAAGCGTCCGACGTGTTGGACGCTAAATTTGCAGTATCGGGCTGGATTTTGTCAAAATGTACAAGGGCGTTGAAGTAAAGTAAAATAAAGTGTTGGTCGTAAACTCAGCCCTCTGAATTTTGCATGACTTCGGTCGTCCTTCCATCCCTGTGATGTTGCAGACGTAATTGGGCGAGTGAAATCACAAAAGAGATGAATAACAGAAATCTTCCGTCCCCAGGGATTCCTGGAGAAGATCAACATTTATTTCCAGCTTCCTTTAAGCATGCTTTCTTCCCCGTCCATGTTCTCTGCCGCCATGCATGTGAAAAAAAAGGGTCGTGGGAATTTGTCTTGCGGACGTTTAAGTACCTCCCAGTCTGCTCCTCCAGGAAATTCTGAGGGAGGGATAGAGTTACTTATTCTCTCTTTCTAGTTAGTTCTCCATCCTTGGTCCTCCTTTACGATTTTTTTATTGCCTCCACAAAGACTATAGAAACGTAAATCCCATGGAAAAATCTTTTTTTTCTGGCCAAAGAAATTGATTTTTGCCAAAAAGATTCTTTTCGGGCTTCTACGAGATGCAATCCAGAATTGCGCATTAAATGCTATTTTAAAGGATACAGTCAATTAATAGTTTAAAGGTATTACACATTTCCTCTTGAAAAAAATCTTCTTCGTGAATGTGACATCGCTTGTTCGTAGTTCCGCTTTCAAATTCATGTAGCTGTATTCTCGAAGAAAAGGCTGAAATTTGCTCCGGTTTGTCTTAAATGTAAGGTACAAAACACTACGCTGGGAAACTTCAGAACTGGCTTGTTCGGAATCAACAATGTACAGGAATTAGGTGAAAGTTGGGAGGATCAAGTAGCTATTTTCTATGTCTTCGGGAATGGGAAAGATGCGAGAATTTTGTTGCTCAGGATGAAGTTAAATCAGTTGGGGATTCACGTCTAATTAAATTTACATGTTAAATACGGAGCGAATGGGGTAAATAAGGACAGCTTTCCCGTGCATTACCTCGTCCAATGCTCCTCAGTCCTAAAACTTCAATGAGCTTTTTCCTACTCTTTTCCCCCAAAAAAATTCTTTTCGAAGGTACTTTACTCCAAATGGGTTTTATAGCTACCCCTCTAATTTTTTTCTTTCCTTCATTCATTCACATCCGCACCACTCATGCTCACAAGAAACGATTACGTAAAAAAAGAGGATTTTTTCTATCTCCGAGATGTGAATAAAGCGGGTGCTCCCAGGAAAGTTGTGCCTTGCCAAAAACTTTCCCCGTCCTACGGAATTCAGAGAAATTGTGGAAGTTTTTTTGCTCCGAATCTCTTTCTGAAAGAGACTTACGCGTTTACCGGAGCAGTTAGTTTAATTTTTAGACGCTCTCCACGGACATTCTTTCGGGAAGTACCGGGCCATGTCGGAGGATGGTAATATTCACCTAATTGTAAGGTGGAGATGTGGGCGTGGTAATTACGAAACAAGAACTTTTCCAAAGAAAATCCGCTTTCACTTTAAGTCCTTTTGTATGAAGCTGCATCAATTTCTAGTCGTAATAACGTATGCCTGGTATTCTTTGTGTACATAACATAGGTATGCATATGCATGTTAAGTATTATTGTAGCTGCTTTACAAGTCCTGAAAGCCAGCTTATTTGCTTACAGGGAGTTGTAGCGGGAAGCTTAAACGTTCTGTGGGCGTCCATGTCCATAAAGATACTTTGGCCCCCGTCATAAATAGACTGTGGGGCAGAGTGAGAATTATGATTACATATGGTCCATAAATCTTTGATCTTGAGCTAATTCGGAGAGATGGAGGAGGTGAAATCATTAGAAGGGAAGGCCGGGATGTTGTCAGGTTGAGCGGAGAGAGAGAGAGAGAGATTCCGCTACTACCAGAGAAAGAGCAAAGCCGGCTTTGTGCTTGATGAGGGCGACGGAGAGATGATAGGCGAATGCGGATTCCCTAGTCCCTCTCTAATAATGCGACCTACTTCCCGGCACATCCAGATCAACATCAAAAAGGGGTAACAAGGAGCCAGCCCACGCGCCGAGTCCCTGAAAGGAATTATGAAACCCTACCTGGCCGTATTGTTGTAATTGAAAAATAATAGGGCCAGCCAGCTCCTGGAGCTGGGGGAGAGTGAAGTCCTCCAACAACCCTTTGTTCTCCATCCTCCGCACTTTTCCCTTGTCCCTTTCAGAGGAGTCTGTGAGAAAAGTTTCGGATGGATTGGTTCCCACTGAGACTCGGGGAGTTTTCCCCCGCACACAACTTTCATATGAGTCATCTTTAGGGAAAGGGAGACAGGGGGAAAGTCGGGGGATATTGGGAAAGAGAGATGAGGAAGAATGAGAGCGGCTTCATCTCCTCTCCGACTCATTAATGAATTGACTTTCCCTCCACGTCTCGCTGATTAAGTCGACCACAATCAAATGTCGACTGGAGTTGGAGAGAGTTGTCAAGTCCAATTTTTCTCCGGGACCCATCAGCTCCTTTCTCTTGTAATTTAGTGGAAATGTCAAGTGAATCTGACAAGTGGTTGTTACCATTGCTTCCCTTAAATTAAATTAAACTCTATATTTACCCCCTCCCAGCCAGTCGCTCCGCTCTGCCTCCACCTTTTTTTTGCACAGGTGGTTGGACTCAAGGGGGAAGCCCGTCCGGAGATGATAATAACCAAGAGAGGCACTTGAGAGCTCGGGAAGCAAATTTTAGGAGCAAGAATTACGTCAAAACGAATCGGACTTGTGCACACATATATGTACGCTCATGTATATACATGCATCCTCCATATGTCATATGTATATGTATCTATATTATCCTTCATCTTGTGCGGGCTATATCGTTGGAGGAAGACACTTTTTGAGCACTGAGAAAGGGCAAAAAAGCTGTACAAATCTTGGAAGTTCCCATCCGTCTCAGTAAACAAGTTGTGTGCGGCGGCCCGGCTTAGGGGATATTAAGAGAAAACGAGACAACTCCGAGATTTCCAAGCACTTTTTAGATCCTTCAGAGAAAAGAAAATAATTTCACTCTAATCTCTCAAGTATTTTCTCCAACTTTCCCAGGCTGTGGAAAAAAGAATTTAGTAGATCCACGTACAGAGCAGGGCGAGAGATGTGAAGAGATGGGAAAAAATAAGAGCTGAACAAAATGGCGAGGCTGGAGGAAGATGTGAGATGGAAGATAGTCGGGGGGATTTTAAAAGATAAGGAGGAAAGTTTACCCAGGTGGTGCCCATTGTTTGCATCCTTCCCTTTCCATTCCTCTGGATGAAGGGAGGAGACAAAAGAGAGACATGACGGCGGAGAAAGTTATTTCCTTGGAAAAGTGATAGGCGAGTGATTTCAAACCGAGAGTAGGAACTGATTCCTTCTATTAAAGCGGGATAAAATAGGACTTCGTCCAAGCACGAAACCTGGTTTTTTGTCTCAAATCCCAGTCTTTTTATACTATTTTCCAGGGATTTGCTTCCATTAGAATGATTTTATTGACGTTGCTCCGTCCCATTCAACTCAAGCTGGAATCTGTCGCGACAAAATGGGCAATAATTGATTTCAATGGGGCCTATTTCTGATTTATAACAGACTATGATATTAACAAATAAATTAACTAAAAAGCATCTCAAAGCAATCAAACTGAATCACCTGCAGAAATACAGAATAAAATATATGTCAACTGTCACCTTTGAGCTCATTTTCAGAAATCGACCTTCTTAAGTAAATATTTCTTAAAAAATTAAAGGAGTGGTTCGAATTAACATTTGCCAGCTGGAGATAAACAATCGTCATTAGGCCCACTCATCGATTTATATCGATCACTCCTCATTTATATAGTTTGAGTATTGCAAGTAAAAATAGATAAACTTGCTGTTGTGTCCTATAGTAAAATGTGAATATGAAATAAATATCAAATATCCCATCTGCGACACACGGCAAAATAAGCTGAAGGGATTAGAAAACAATGGACAGGATGTTGAGAAGTTTCGGATATTGCCTCGAATTTATAGTTGTTAGGACTTTTTTTTAGAACTTTTTGTTCCAACTAAAGTTACTCCCAACTTTCTTCTCATCTCCCGACATCCTCTTTCACGTACAAGGCAGACTCGTGCCAGTACCAAGCAAGGGAATGGGTGTAATAGGTGAATAGCTCGGGGAGTCAGATAGATTTTATGCTTGGCCGTAATAAATAAAGGTGGGGTAAATTGGTACAAGA
>JAQGBT010002986.1:0-21459 GCA_034698585.1 Disparrhopalites patrizii | reverse complement strand
TTCTCTCTGTCTCTTGCTCTCATCTCTCTTTCTTTCTCTCTCTTGCTCTAATCTCTTTCTCTCTGTCTCTTGCTCTCATCTCTCTTTCTTTCTCTCTCTTGCTCTAATCTCTTTCTCTCTGTCTCTTGCTCTCGTCTCTCTCTCCGTTGCTCGCATCTCTCTGTCTCTCTCTATCTCTTGCTCTAATATCTTTCTCTCTGTCTCTTGCTCCCATCTCTCTCTTTCTCTCTTTCTTTCTCTCATTCACTCTCTTTCTCTCTCTCTCTCTTTCTCTCTCTCTTGCTCTCATCTCTCTCTTTCTCTCTCTCTCTCTCTCTCTCTCTTGCTCTAATATCTTTCTCTCTGTCTCTTGCTCGCATTTCTCTCTTTCTCTCTTTTGCTCTATCTCTTACTCTCATCTCTCTTTCTCTCTCTCTCTTTCTCTATCTCTCTCTCTCTCTATCTCTCTTTCTCTCTCTCTCTCTTATTCTCTCTCTTTCTCCCCCACATCATCCTCCACTATATGGATACAAGAGGTGTGTACAGGATAGGGTTTTTGTGATGCCATATCCATACGTACATATACATATGTTTACATATGCTTATATTTGTATGCTTCTTTTTATCGTTTTTTCCTCCCTGTTATGTATTATATAGAAAGAAAAGGGCCATAGTGAAAGCATAGGACAAAAAGATACATTCAGGACCCTAAAAAGCAAGAAAGAAAAACTACAGAGAATATAAGCCCCGTGGTGTGTCTTTAAACGTCCTAGGGTCCTTTCTCCCTGTCTCTCTCTCTCTCTCTCTCGCTCTCTCTCTCTCGCTCTCTCTCGCTCTCTCTCGCTCTCTCTCTCGCTCTCTCTCTCTCCCTCGCTCTTTCTCTCTCTCTCGCTCTCCCTTGCTCTTTCTCTCTCTCTCGCTCTCCCTCGCTCTTTCTCTCTCTCTCGCTCTCCCCGAGTAGAAAGGATGACGACGAGCGAGAAGATCAAGTTAAAGCTGAAACCGCAGTAGAAGAGGAAGGATCGCGCACAAGAATTTTCTCTCTGGGCATTTTTTTTTCTCTTCCTCTTAAATACATAAGTAACATACATCCCGTAATTCTTTTTCTCTCGTCATACAAAAAAAAATACATCTTTTTTTTTTATTTGTTTCCAAAGAGTTCACTTAACTCTTTGATTCCTCACATGTATTACATATATTACATGTATCCTGTATATAATCAGTATTTCCGATTTTTTTTACCTATGAATCACAAAATTTTATACAAATACGACATTCTTGACTTGGAGCTCTGATGTTCTTCTTCCGTAAAAGGTATGGGATTTTGTTGGTGTTTTGACATTCTTTTTTGGCAAGGATTAACCATACTTTTATAATTACTTGCAATTAACAAAGATAGGGTGTTAAGAAAAATTTTATGTTTTTGGACCAATTTTATCGTTTTAAAATTTTCCTGGAGAATGTGACATTTTTTGGGGTGATGACTTTGACAGTTGTGTGGTAAATACATCGAAGGGAAACATATTTATGGGTTTAATATAATGATAACATTTTTGGTTTTTCAAAGATTTTGGATAGGAATCAATTTTGGTGGTTCATAAGTGGATCTTGAGATGGGGAAAGATATTAAAAGATATTACGTCTTGGACATTAAATCGTGTGTGTATAGTTTTGACAGAAATGGACTAAAATTAGCGTTTATCGTTTAAATCAACATTTGTGAAAGCCATTTACATAATATTCGCAAAATTTATGGAATTTTGATTGGGTGAATGATAGGATTTGCTTGATTGAGATATTGGTCATGTAAATTAATTGTCGGAGCAAGTGTTTTTCGTTTTACTGTAGTAGCTGTTCATGCAAAACAGTTTCATATAGTTTAAAGTCGTTACGAAAGTATGTTGCGTATCAGATGGCAGATATAGATTTGTGGCGTGTGTATAAAAATTGTAAAATGAATTAACATTTGTGTTTTTGGAATGCATGTAGATAAAATTTTGTGGATGTCTGTGAAGAATGAAAATCAACGGACTATGATTCGCCAACTGTAGAACAGATTTCAATGGGACAGTAGTTTTTTAGTAGTATTAGTGTAATTTTGAAGGAACTTTTGTATGATTGGTGAGTGTTGATACTGTTGATGCAAAGTGGCATGGATTTAGCTCTGGATTTTGGAGAAGTATTCGATAGACAAAATGTGTTAACCAATATCTCGGCAGTGGTTGTGGTTTTTTTGGTGTGGGTAAATTCAAAGAATTTAAAGTTTACTAAATAAGGATCGAGAATCGTGTGTAGCTTGTGACTGAGAGTGTGAAAGTAGTGAATTTTCGTATACCCGCAACTGTAATTATACATTTTTGTTTTGGTGTCATACATTGTCATTGAATCACGTATATACGATGAAGCTAAGCTTAACGGAAACGGAAACGACGGCTCCAACAGTTGTTGACAACAATACAACGACGGATGCTGAGAACAACAGTGCTGAAAATAATAGTACTATTTCTACTAGTAGCACTACTGTTGCTGCAACCACTACTACCAGTAATAGTACTTGTGAAACGAATACTGATAATAACACTGAAGTCACTAACGATATCATTATTAGTGAAAATAACTCGAACAACATGGACAATAATTGTTGCCATAATAGTAATAACGGATCTGAAAGCAGACCTCTCACCGTGTCGCAGTCTTCGGATAGTAGCAATAACCTCGTTCAACTCACGCCCGAGAAGGTGGCCAAAGGCTTATCTCTGTCCATTGGAACGAATAATGACCAGTCATCGCAACAGCAACAACCTGTGGTCAAGAATACCAGTAGTACTACCCCAACTGTAAATATTTCAGCTCCTCGTGTTAATTCCATGAATTCTAAATCTATTCATTCGACCACCAACAACTCCAACGTCACCACCGCCGGTTCGTCAGCTGTTCTATCCGAGTCCGAGGAACAGGTAAAATACGACAGTTTGCTCACCATTCTTCTAAATTATACGACTTGTTTATCAAGATTTGAAAGCTCATTAACTTATGTTGTAATTCTCAATCAGTTTTTTGATTTAGCGCTTTCCAGCGTTTGAGTATAAGTATAAATACGCCAAGTGTTAACGGTTATTGTATCAGGTTTTTGGTGCCCCGTAATTAGTGGTTTTTTTCCCCATTTAGTCGTTTTCCCGCAACAATTGATCATTATCTTCATTTTGTTATTTACCAGTAGTATCGTTTGTGCTGAATACCGGATATTAGTTGACCTGAACGTGTACCCATGACCCATATATCTGACGCATTAATATGAGACCACTCAGATATAAAAAAATCCTTCTTCAGTCCGATCTTATCTGCTAATAGTTTATACGTAAACGTAACGTATGTAATATGCATGTAGTATGTGCATATTAATCTAACGAAGTTAAAATAATGTTTCTGAAGCTTTCAAAGTAGCGAAAATATTATCTAATAAGTAATAAGGTCCTTAATTTGTTTATGCAATGTGTTGTCAAGTACTTACTGATAAATATTCTGGATTTGTTTCCATTTTTTGCAGTCCACCCGAGAGTTCCTAGAGTTAGTCAATGGTGCTAGATTGGACTCCGGAATGAGTCCCTTGTCCTGGAACGCCGGTGTCAAGTTTTTAATGGCGAGGAAATTCAACGTGAGACGGGCTTTGGAGTTATATGATCAACATCATAAAATTAGATTGCAAGAGCGATTGACTACTTTTGATCCTCAAACGGAGCCACTTAAGTCAGAACTAGTGTCGCATAAATTTACAGTTTTGGTAAGTTTTGTTCGCCTGCCCATCTGTGGAGTTACCGAACTTTTTTCTTTTTTTGTTGCCATTTGGAAACACCTGTGGGGTTTTTGGCCGTATGTAAACAATATGAAAAGATATGTAATGAAAAGATGATATTACTCCTTGTGAGCATATGTAAATGGCCTGATAAATGGTTTAAGTGTACAGAAGTGTGTGGCAAGACAAAGTGAGTAGTAATAATGTTTTTATTGTTTTTATTTGCAGCCGTCAAGGGATTTAGGCGGTGCGGCAATAGCAGTTTTTACAGCTCGCTCCCACCAACCGTCAGCCGTTCCCCACGAACAAACCTTACAAGTGAGTTTGCAGGTTTGCACTTACAAAAGAAGAAATTTTTTGCAACATGTATTTTATCTAGTATTGCAAACCTACAAATGTTTTTATTAATACCATGTCATAATATGGCATTAACGTTTTTCGCAGGGTGTAGTTTATCAACTGGACGCAGCGTTAGAAGATCCTCAAACACAGCGTTGTGGATTGGTTTTTATTTACGATATGAGCGAATCCAAATATTCCAATTTCGATTACGACCTCAGTATAAAAATTCTCACTTTACTTAAGGTAAGCCCGAAAATGTCTGTTTTCTTTGCTTGTCCATTGTACATGTTCTAACTCCCGGCACTCGTTCAATATCACAAGCTGTGGACGTCATGATTGTTTTTTATCTGGGAAGGATGTGTTGTGTGGCACACACAAAGTGTGCCATTTCCTGGAAAAACTGTTTAACTATTATGGAGGAAAACAAAACGAGTGGTTTAAATATGTTACTCCTTCTGCCCCCTTTATTGCCGTTTACATTACTATGATGGAGGAGGGTGACGAGTGTTTTGTACCTGGAAACCCTACTTCGTGCTATAAGAAAAATAACAAGACATTCGATCATGGAAGCGTGACAATATCGATTTTCTTGTAGTATTTTTGTAATATAAATCTGACAATGCAATAATTGCCGTGCAAGACGTTTCTACTTAAGTACATGTAGAAGACTGTTGAAGAGATAAAAAGCTATTTTGGTTGAAATATGTATGCATATGCATGTATTTTTACGTTTCTTGTGTTCATATATATTTAATGTTTCTAATTTCATGAAAAATTTCCTGCGAAGTTTACCATTTGGAACTGTGTGTTCTCTTTATAAGATATTTTTTGTTTTATTTAAACTTTCTTACTTTTATACTACCAATTTAGTTTGGCTCTAGTCGAACCATATATGTGTACATATTGTGTACCTATTACCTATGTACGTTCATTAACAAATGTAGGACAGAGAATTGCCATTTTTTTCATATTGAATATCATATCAAATATAATATAAGTATAAGCAAAGAGAGGAAAGAAGATTCTCTCCTACCATCCTCTTATAATTACGACTTGTTTTACGCGTTGATGCCACTAGTGAAAGTTCAAACAGTTTACTACAGCAAAAAACATTTGCTAGCGGCGTTGGTATGTTTGCTTCGTAAAGTTTTTGATGTAGTTGTTGGCAGTAAAAGTTCAAAGTTGTTGAGGAAAATTTAATCAAACTATCCCTGGAGATAATTAGTTTTGCGCGCAAACACTTGCAGACATTTACTATCACTATCAGACATCAGACGCGGTGATTCTCTTTGGGAATACAGCTCGTTTGAAACTGAACGAAAATGCAAAAAAAATCCTTTTTCCTTTGTAATCATAACCGTCTTCCCAGTGATGTTCGCCATATATGTGGGTATAATAAAGTACTATGATGGCCTATTTTCTCGCAACATACGTGGGTATTAATTTTGTTGATATATTTTTACAGGGAAGTTATCCAGCCAGGCTAAAGAAAGTTCTGATTGTAACTGCTCCATTATGGTTTCGCGCTCCCTTTAAAATTTTAAGACTTTTCGTTAGAGAAAAATTAAGGGACCGTGTCTTTACCGTTAGTCTACCGCAGGTAAGAATTGTTGTTTTCTTAACATATTTTCATAGTTTTACACGTGGCTTATACTCTTATCCCATTTATTTGTGCAAGAGAAAAAAATGTGCGAAATTCGACAGGGATATTTTGGGTAAATAATAATAATTGCACCCCATATCCTGTATAATTTTGCACCGTGGAAGGAAATAAGAAGAGGGAAAGAGTTACTAAACACAAATAGAGCGCATTTATAAAATAACTTAGGCAAGAGTAAACATTGTGTTTCTAGGAATAAAAATTGATAACGAACCACTGAGATAGTTTGATTGCATTCGTCTTAGTAATTTGCAATACGTCTACCATATACATACATTATTAATGTTTACTCTCCTTCACATTCTTTTTTATGATTTGTTCTCATACGCCTTATGCAATATGGGTTTAGTATTGAGTGAATATTGTTTTTTTACTATTTGTCCAAAATATTTCTATACAACTGGTATGTCGGAACAATAGGTATAGGTATAGGTAGGTATCTAGGAAAATCCTTTGGCTCGCAAAAACTGTCGGTAAACAACCGTGGTGTTCGTCATCCTGGAGGCACGTTTCTGCCTATATATAATCTCTTCCCTTGTAACCGAAGTGTACATATTTTCCGGGTATTTGTCATAACCCGGAACCGCAAAATCTGCCACGACCATCACCAAAGCTTTTATCCGCGCTTTATCATTTATTATTATTATCATACGTTCCCCTTTTTCACTTCCCTCCGTTTTTTCGGGACTTGCATGGAAGTGAACAAGGAAGGGTATAATCAAAAGATTACTTAATTATGTTTAAGCACTTTCACACGTTTATAGGGTGTTCCCATCATCAAAAAGTAAAGGGGTTTGAAGAATTATTGAAAGCACCTCATGAATAGTCTCCCTTGTTTTCACTCAGAAAGGTTTTATTTTTAGAACCCTTTCTCCGTGGTGAAAGTTGGTAACAAGCAAAAAACTGACCGGGCATTAAATACATATTAACTATACGAAAAAGTTTCCAGGAGAACTCTTATGGCAAAGTATTTTTTTTTGTTCCTTTCTCCCATGTTTTCTCAGCCGCAAGCCACAAATTGAGCAAATAGTAAGTGTTGTGCAAATACCGTATGGATTTTTTCGGGATGCACCTTATACGTACAGTGGAGTGTGTGCATGTCCATATATTTTGTATGCGCCTAATGTTTCACGTAGATATGAATGTGTGTGGGTTGATTGGGTTGAGATGTGGCGAAAATTTTGCGAATGTGTGGGGCTGTGTGTAGGAAAGAAATGTTATAATTAATTTTTTTTTTCCTTTTATAATTTTTTCTCTGTGATGTTCGCTTGCCTTTCTATCACAGAAACTTATATGTATATTGATTTCAAAGAAGAGGGCAGAAATTCCAAAACTCTCTGCGAGACTTCATATTCACGGGAAATCAATTATGTTTTCTCTGCTCTAGTTAGCCTCTATTAGCTCCGAGCATTGTTCTTTTGAGCTGATGGTTGATGGATCCGTTAATTATTTTCAAAGGAAAAATGATTTCTGGTCGTAGCAAACCGGGATTCTGTATAGAATTACTTTTGATGTTGTATTTCGGAAAATGTATAAAGGCAAAATACTAATTATCATCCCCCGGACCTACTGCTCGTACCCATGTACTTTTTGATATTGAGGAAATGGATGTTATGAGTCGTACTGGGCTCAATCAGCGAATATGTTTCCAATTTATGACTTTTTTGATCCATGAAAAATTCATAAAAAAAGTGCTGGTACTCAAAACTTGGGATGGTGCAAGAGGAAAACTTATATCTGTATTTGTGTGTTAGAGAGAGAGAGAGAGACAGCGTGTGTGTCTTTCTTTCTGGCCAAGTTTCAAAGTCATGCACAAGTGAAAGCTTTTTTTTACTAGGCACATATGACATGTAGTTATGTATATGTTTCAAACCTTGTTTCATATTTATGTACATATCTATATAATCTACACACATATACTTGTACGAGTGTAAATGTAAAAAAAAAAAAGCGTACCGAAAAAATGTCTGGTGGATGGATGAAAGTGTGGAGAAATACAGCGAAATAGAATCAGTTCGGGATCTATAAGTCCCTATGTGTTATTCTTCTCACACACGAGTACAAGAAGTACGGAAGCTTCTGTTTTACTAGTTTTTTTTTACAAGAATACTTTTTTTTCACTGCTGTCGCATTTAAGTTCCTTGATTGCATAAATCCCTAAAGGCATCGGGAGAAATAAAGAGGAACAAATTCAAGATAAAAGCTGTCTATCGCAGAGACAAAATAAAAAAAAAACTCCAAGGAAGTTTGAAAAAGTTTTTTTTTGTTTTGCCTTTTAATCTAAAATATTTCTGAGAATCAGAATGTGGCTTGGTTGGTGTAGTTGGAATTTCTGAAGAAATCTAGACATGCTCTGTAGATAGTGTGTGTAACATCATGGGAGAGAGACAAATTGCTATCATCATCATTATCACGATTTTTTGACTCCCCTTATACATTCTGACCTTTGCACTTTCACGGGGTTTGATTCGAAATATTTTTGCCATGGACCCATGTGGATTGGGTTTTAATGATATTTGATCTGCATTTTTTACCCGGATAATGAGATATGTCATTATAATGGCATTGCACACGTGTTCCGAAACTTTCAAAAGGATGTACAAGAAGTCTGTGGTGAAGTTTTACCAAACTTCGGGGAAGGATTTTTTTTTCGTTTTGATTTCCCACGAATCCTTGAAACTGCCGAAATGGAGCTGAGGGAAAAGTTCGTCTGCCTGTACTCAAAGTATGCAAAAAAATGTTTGGTATCTATTCTATATATCTGATTTACTTCCTCAAGTATACATGGGTATAGGTACTCCAAAAAGTCTTCTCATACAAGTGCTTTTACCCTGATTTTAGCAACACTCACCGGAAATAATCTGCCAATCATGGTAATTTTTGAATGCCGTAAATAGATTTTCAGACTCAAAAAATCAATTGTCGCCGACTTGAAACGTTTTTCAATTGAACAGTGCATTTGCAAAATAGTCAAATGGATAATTCCACAAGTTTTTAACATCGTACAGTGATCATAGTAGTGCCTGGACTTTCAGTAGGAGGATACGGGTCATTTTCAAGGTCACAGCCATACACTGCGGGTTGTCATTTCTCATTAATAACAACAAAGGATGCAAAATATTTTAGAGCCCATTCAAAGTGAAAGTCCTCGAGCGCTGACTGGGCTGTGTGGAGTAGTCTCTGTGGAGAAGTTTCAGGGAAAGAATAGTTTGTCGAGTGTCATGTGCGTCATTATTGATCATTTCAATTACGGAGGGGAATTGTATTAGAAGACGAGAATGAATTCCACAGGAAGGAAGAGTGGTTGGCCACCATAGTTTTGGATGGTCCATGGTCCTGTCTCCTTTTTGCGTACATGTTTTTATGTACACAATATGTATAGTCATTATCCTCCCTACATTAGTTTCCTAATAAATTTAATCTTATTAAAAGTTCGCCCTCAACTACTCTCCCGTAATAAATTGCGTTAAAAGGATGCCCTTGCCCATTAACTAGTTAAGATCGGGAGAAGAGGTGAGAAGCGGGAAAGGAGTCTGGGAAATGTTGATGGAGGCACGCATTATATTGTGGTGAAATTGAATTATTGGGGAGATACGTATATTTCGTACACAAAACAAGGGAAGGGTGAAGTGGTTCTGATAATAACATTATTCACGGAATTTTAGTTTGTGACTGAGCACTTAAAACCATAGGTATATTTTTGCTAGACCATCCATGTGTATACCTTTGCGTAAATGTAAATAGAAACACGTATATGTATATGTATTAAATATGTAGGTATGTATGCATCTGTGTCAGTAAATATTGATGCAAACATTTTCCTGTCCTTTATAGAATTCATTTGTGACCGAAGCAACTCTGCTCGTCTTTTCTCCTTAGGTCCTCCTTAAGTGTTCTTGATAAGACTTCTCATTGCATTGGCAGCTTGATTTGATTATTCTTGTATCGATTGACACTATATTTTAAAGCACTGGACATGTCACGTCAGTGCTGTTGGTTTTTGCGGTGACGGAAGACAATCTTGGCTGATTGAAACGTTTTCCCGTCTTTTCTTTCTTTGTTTATGCAAACGTCAATTTTTGTATGCATTATTAATGGATGTATAATGCATGCGTTAAAAAGAGTTCGAACACGAATGTGGTACAAGTCTCCGGTTGATATGTAATAAAATAAATATACCGAAGCCAAGACACTCACCTGGAAGGTCAGAATCTCGTATCAGTCCCAGATTCTGTTGTCATAAATAAGAACGTGTATCTCTTCATTTCTGTCAGTGTATTTCAGTACTATTGTTGAGTAACCTTCTGGTTTCAACAAAAAGTTCCCAAACTAAATGCCTTGGAAGCCACTGTGACAGAAATGGTAGAAAGGAAGGGGAGAAAAACCTAAAGACAGAATTAAGGTAGAGATAGCGACAAATCCCAGTTATTTGTATTATTGTATTACCTATCTAGTGTTTTCTGCTGAATTCATAAGTTTTCTGAAAATGTTTGCCCTATCAATTTTTATTCATTCCATGCAGCATCATTCTATACGTGTATTGTGTATGTATGTATGTAATGTATGTATACCGTCTCATATTTGTCCTTATTGTAACAAGTTAGTACAAATGTATACGTCAACTACCTACATTTCTGGTGAAATGTGTGCAATTTGGTGCTTATCAAAAAAGAAGAATGAGGTGTGATGATGACGCTAAGGATAACTGATGAATGAATGGATTAAATATACTACTGCTGAAGACGATTTGCTATTTTAGTTGATATCCGCAGAGTATTATATGGAGATAGAGATGTACCCAAGTAGAGGGAAGAGTTATGTTTTTTTACGAGTTCACTGGAAATCGTAATTAATTCAGAGGAAGGATTGGAATTGTTTATATGGAAAGGGTCTCATGGATCTCCTCACTCCACGCAGTATATCTGTATAGACTTGATGTGAGTTTTGTAATAGAAACCTTTATTTTTTTTTTACATTATTATGTGTAAATTGCTTCTCTCGTTCTTTCAGTACTAAGAAATATTGCGATTTAGCTCCTACTTTTGAAATGTCTCTTTGTATAAATCGAATAAGACGGTTATGTTACTTAGAATAAACTTTAACTGAAGTCAACCCCTTTAAAGCACAGTCAGATTTTGAACTTGGAGCACAATAGTCTTCGTTGCCTTCGCGATTGTCTGACGTGGGCTGTGCTCGTGTGTATTTCCATTGTCACAATAAACTACAGATTTTATTCGTTGCCCATATGAAGGTATTTTTTTTTCTATTTTACCGAATAAAAATTTGTTACAATAAATTAGAAGCGACGTGGTACGCCGCAAATTACATGCTACCGCGCTTTATATCATTATATTCGTAGTACGATTTCGTACCAATTGCCTACTTTACTGGTATGCGCAAGTCCGGCTAATTTTGGTGAGGGGATTTCGTGAACTAAAAACAAGTGTAATAAATGTATAATTCGCACTAGGTATTTATGTATACCTATGTAGTACGTTCGTATGATTTTTCGGTAATTGCTGGTGGCTTCCGCCACGGAAACTTTTTGTGCCGATGGAAATTTTGGGTGAAAAGAGTATTAGTCACGTGAAAGCTATTATAGGCTAAACAAGTTTCAGTCGTGTATCAGGTTTGCTTTAACTAAATTTTGATATTCCATTTTTTTCCAGCTTGGAGTCCACATACCGAATTCATCATTACCGCGAACATTGGGGGGATCATTAGAGGTCAACCACTCGTTGTGGTTGGACCACTGTCATCGTGTTCTTAGTACAACAGATTTGTGGGGTGGTTACGAAGAATCTCACAGAGTAAGATCGCTAATTGTTACGTAATGTCAGTAATATTGTGGATAATTTCGTGGTTTATTTTATATTTTGTGCTCGACGATGTTGCTTATTGTCGTTGCACGTTGCTTCGCGCCATATGTATAAGTTGTATATGAAGAGTGTCTTCCCTGCATTGTACATATTATATATAACCTGAGGGGTAATGCGATAAGTAATGCTGCACGAGTGTGGGACAAATGTTCATATTTAAGATTTCGGTATTTACAGTTGTCTTGATTGTCTGCAGGGCTTGTATAAGTCGTAAATCTCATGCGGCTTAATGTCTTTGGAAATGTTAATTTTTAATTTATATATTAACAGAGTATGGCCAGTAAATCCAGGGAACACGTAGATGGCACTGATGAAGAAGTAGAAAATGCAGTTTCAAATGGACATGATTCCTTGTCGAAAAAGCTACGTCGGAATGGTAAAAATGTTTTTTGTAATTTTCTCACATACAATTTAATCCTTTGTTTTAATCAATATCAACAACTACAAGCATCTGTTGGACTGCGTTCTGGAACTTTTTGTTTTGAGGATCGGCAGTTCGGTGATGAAATTTCCCATGTATTTGCTAAAACCTCCTCTGGTATTTTTGGGGTTATGCGGTCAGAGGAAGAATTTTGTGTAATCAGTACGAACCAGCACAGTATTGTTTTCTTGAATGAAAATGTACAGTTTTTGGCTATATACAGCTGTATTGTCCTGCATTCCTTAGGAAATCGATGATTGTGTCGCGTGCATTTAGATCCTGGGCTTGGGACTCTCAGAAATATTCATTACACATAACTCTACTAAATACTGGCCATTGATTTTTTTTTCTCCGTCACTGGCAAGATTCGCTCTTCGTGCTGGTGGGTGTTATGAGCAGAGACAACTTCTTGAAGTGAAAAATGTATTTAGACCGGCGATTCGTAGTTCTATCCTGTTTTTTGGCTGAAGCTTGCTAAAGTAGATATTGTACAGAGCTGCCAGAGTCTATTGATTGTCACGTTTTTACTACATTTTTAACTCCAGTGGCGAGAAGAAATAGTTTTAACTAGTTAAAAAAATTACAAATTCCCCGTAATCTTGCCGGTCGATATGACATATTAACTAAATCATAATTCGTACCCTGGAATATTTCCGTGTGATGTGTTGTTCCATGAACCTTTGTAGTTTTGGAAATCAAAATTTACAGAGATATAGGAGAGGCTGAGATGAATTATAATATGCGTTCGTTGTACATTAAATTAATAATCATATGTATAATTGGAATTTCCCGAGAATCCCCTTAATAATACGATTTCTATGATGTTCTTGTTTCTACTAAGGTCAAAGCACACCTTCTCCGGCTCCCAATTCGTCCGGCAGCAGTGGATTTTCCGATGACGACAGTCTCCCCTTTGATGAGAGGACGGGGCTGACGTTGTTGGAATTCGTGGAACATTTGAAGCAAAAGGGACGGAGGGGCTTGTTAGACGAGTACTCAGAAATCGTGTCTAAAACTCCGGAAGGATCTTTTAATATGTCTAGGTGAGTTCTTATTGCATAAACTAGCTATGACATATACCCTATAGAGAATGTTTTGAACGGATAAAATAATTATCTCATGCCTTACTACTGCTTCACAATGCACGAGTACCTATCTATGCATAGTATATCTTTGAAATTGTCTGAGTTATATTTGTCAAAATTAGTCTGTGTTGAGTGCTGACGTTCTGAGTACGCCAGATTTTCGGGGTATGGGCAGATATGCGTGCAATAAATCTGGTAATTATTTTCATGGGTGACTAATTTCTACATTTGGGAAAATACTATGCCTGCGTGGGCCGAATAACGACGTCCAACCACTTGTACTGTCAGCTGGAGTGCTTCCATGTAGGGTGCCGTTACGCTATACATTCTTGGGAATTCTCATTGACTTCTGGAATAAGTGCTAAATCCGGGAGGATAAAAGCTGGACTGATAAATGGAAGCATAATTGACTATTTTCGTTGACCTTACATGCATGTAATCTGCCAAATAGTAACTAAGACTAGTTCGAGGATATTATTGTGTACGTGCTTCAAGTACTTTAAGGTGCAGCTGTTTTACGTAAACATAAGCTGAATAAATGTCATGTGCTAGTTTTATTATCTGAAATCTGAATGCATTTTGAATGACGTAACTGATATCCATATAACAGCGTCAGTACTAATTTTCAGCGTGGAGATAAAAAAAAGTTTTTACTGGTTAATCACTTGCAGTATGTTTTAATGCAGGTTGCGAGGAAACGTTTGTAAGAATAGATACAGTGATGTCCTCTGCTACGATCACACACGGGTAGTGCTGTCTTCCGAAGCAGAAGCGGGAGAAGGGGATTATATCAATGCAAATTTTGTGGATGGTTACAAGCAAAAACATGCCTTCATCTCCACTCAAGGTCCGCTTCCTCGAACTTTTGGAGATTTTTGGAGGATGGTGTGGGAGCAAACATGTGTCCTTATTGTGATGACAACAAGAATTGTGGAGCGGGGCCGAACTAAATGCGGTCAGTACTGGCCCGCGGAGAAAGGCTGTTCCAGTCCGGTGTATGAAGGGTTTAAAATTGAAAATTTAGAAGTGGAAACTCGTACTGATTTAGAAATCACTCGACTTTGTTTGACAAATACTAAGGTACCTCTAGTGGTTCAAACTATTTTGGATCGCTTTTTAAAATAACTTATGCAAGCACAACTGACGTCAGTATTTGAACACATTTAACGTAATTAATGGTTTTTGTAGACTAACGAGTCGCGGAATGTAACTCATTTACAATTTCTCTCGTGGCCCGATTATGGAGTTCCGTCCAGTCCTGCAGCAATGCTTACCTTCTTAAATGCTATGAGGTGCGTAATAATTTAGATTATAGATATTTCGTTGTTTTGTAATGACGACATTGTTGCAGAACTAAGTCACAACATTCATTGATTTCCTTATTTTGCGCCTTAAGGACCGAACAAAGTCGAGGAGTGGCAGAATTAGATGCCAAATGGGATGGACACCCGCTGGGACCTCCAATAATAGCTCATTGTTCTGCAGGGATAGGTCGTACAGGTAAACTGAGCAGTTATTTAAACGAAAAAATGTGTTTTTTTTCAACCTGTCGCTTGTGTTGTGTTCGGACATTATTGACTAAAACAATTTATTTCTACCCCGTTTTAGGAACTTTGATAACAATGGATATATGCATAAAACGCCACCAAGATCAAGGGACAGTGGATGTACAAGGAACAGTAGAACGTATCCGAAGCCAAAGAGCTTATAGCATTCAAGTGCCGGAGCAGTATCTCTTTTGTCACGCTGCCATGATAGAGTATGCCAAGAGCAAGGGTCTTCTCTCCGAAGAGGAATTAGACGGTGTTCCCGATCTTCTTGCCGAAGGTGACTCAGACTCGGAATGACTATGGTGGTTTCGTTAAAAGAACTCTTTTTACGTTTCACCTTCCTATTTTTCTTGTTTCATTTCCCTGTTTCACATCAAATATCATAGTTTCTCTCTCTCTGTACTAGCTATTGCGTTCTTGTACTCTTCCCTTTCAAAAGCAAGCTTTCATTGTTCTTGCCGTTTATTAGAACACGCACACATACTTGGGATTTTCTATGTAATTGAGTTTTTCATGTACTTTTCTCTATTTGTCGATGGTTGTTGTCGATAATAGCTTGAGTACTATTATCAAGTACCAAGAGTTTAATCTGTGTAATTGTCGTACTTGCTAATTGACTCACTATTTATTGTTATTCGCAAAAATCCTTTGTATGTCGTTTCTATCTCTTCTTTTATTTATTTTTTGCCCTCCTTATAATTTAAAAAAAATTACCTGGAATCAATACCCCCTTGCGAATTTCAAGTCACGCCGTATTCTACTCCGCCAAGTACAAGTACGTGTGAAAGATCATGTTCTGAAGATGATGATGATGATGATGACAGTAGTTTACAACAAGAAGTCTTACACGTAGGATGGTGGTGCGGACCCCTTGGACTACTGTTCAATAGAACGACGTTACGATACCTGAAAATTCAAATCCAATATTTTTTCCGCAAAATATTTTTTCGTAGACTCCAAAACAAGAAGTATAACACACGCAGATGGCGGAGATACTAGGAACGCCTACACATATTATACGTCTACAACTGTAGTGTATTAGATTTTACATTTGTAATTAGTTAATTAGTAGGGAAACTTGTACAGAAATACTACGCTCTCCTGTTGAAAAAGAATATCTAGTCCTCCAAAGGCCCCATGTTTTTAAAAAGAAAACAAGTACCATGCAGAATTCATCGAACGTGAATGATGATAAAAGGTGATGCTTACTACTAAATATACGTCATACAAAGGTGTTTTTAAAATTACAAAGTTGCTGTAAAGAATAATAATCGAAAAAAGATGTATTTTAGGGCCTATACGTGAGGCAAAGTCAGTCGTTTTGAGTCAGTTTCCCGTGAAAAACGAAGTATTCGTGGCATTGCTGTATAACCAAATAGCCATAATCTTTTCTGAAATGCCATGTATTGCTTTTATTTATTGATATTTTTTGACCAATGTTGCTTTGAGTCGAAACCCGTGTTTTTACGTTAAAAGTCCATTTTTGTTAATAAAAAATATGTTTTCTCACCAAGCTTCAAGATTATCGGATAAATTAAAGTGCATGGACCTTAGCTTGACAAATGTGCTTCAAAACAATAGCTAATCATATCAATAATTATTTGCGAAGAGGATAGCAAACACTAATTTTCTTATTAGTCAAACGCTCTGCAGGAAAGAGGAGTTATCAGAATTCCCCCGAAATATAAATTCTGTGGGATTGGTAGTCAAATACTAGTACGAAGCTCAACAAATAATTAGATACAAAATTAAACTCTCTATACGAATCATTTGGCGGAGCTTCAGTAAAAATAATTTTACAAAATGATTTGGCGAAGACGTTTGGAAAGCGTTTCCTATATACAAAAAAGCAAATCATACACAATTGTATTAAGTCTGAAACTAACGCTACAAACCACTACACAAAAAGTATTTTAGCAAGACGCACAAAAATACACCGAGAAGATCAGGAAATATACTTAAGGACAAGGAGAGGTGTAGTACAATAATGAAGAATGGGACAATGTACATGATTACACAGATGAGCAGGCAGAAAAAATATCAAGTAACTGAACCTTTTTTGTATATAAAATGAGCTAAACATAATACCTTTGTATTATTAAATTAAAACAATATCAAATTGCTACCTTCGTTTAATATTATACATACATATTATGGATGTAAATTCGCCAACCGTGTTGTGGTGTTCGTTGGTTATGACAAGTCAAAACTTTCACAAAATTCTATAAATGTTCTATGTGTGTGTAAATGTATTTGCAATGCTCAGTGTCCGTGAATTGAATGTGTATTCTTACAATAATATTTACTATGATAATGTATGTGTATTATTATAATTAATTATTATTAATCCTTTTTGGTCAAGGAATGAATGATGAAGCTGGTTGCTCAAAGGCATATCACAAACCATTTTTTATACTGAATGTTTAACCTAATTAATCGCTTTTGACTTTGTAATATTAAAAATACCTCGTTAATTTTTTGCTGTTGATGAAGTTCCTAAAGACAAAATGCTAGTTTTAAAAGACGAAGAAAGTTTCGTAGTCCCGTGTAGTTTAGGCATAATTTAGTTTTTTGTGGCATGACGAATTTTTAAAACATTCATTATCAATATTTAACGAACAACCAGTATGACTAATTGAACTGCGAGTCTTTCGGTTTTGCTACTGACGCTTTTAAGTGTTTTCTCATTTGTATGTACATCAAGGCTTTTCGGCAAAACAGCCAGTGCTGTAATATACGTTTGAAAGCTAAAAGCATAGCTTCTAAAAGTGTCATTGACCATTCTAAAAATAAAAATGCTAAAAAAAATAGCATTTGTCGCCAAAAATGTTCCCTGGTCATTTTCGCCAATTGCAAGTCTTTGATTACTGACAAATTTCTATGCTAATCTTTACCAATAATCTTCTATTTATACTTGTGCTAAAGCTTAAACAGATAATTCTTCTCGCTGAAATGAATTATTCTATCTTTTTGTTAGTATAACAGTACACAACGACAAGAAAATTGATCCTGATTGTTGCTTTTTACCAAGCACAATGGCTCTGTAGTTAACAAAATGTTCGTGTTATGTACGCCTGCCTGAATTGTTGTTGTCACAATTTATAAATCAAATTATCCGACAAATGGCAAAAACATTTTAATGTGAATTACCGCTGGTGTTTCATCTAAGCGCGTTAAAAGTAGAAAAGCCAATGATGTATTAAATCCGCCTGTCCTGGCTCATTGTTGTGCAATCTTTTGTATTATTTTATTATTGTTAAGTTTATATTTATCCCGAATGAATTTTGTATTTACGTTAGAAAAAGTTCCTGTAATAGCTTTTTTCGGTGTATTCGTCTTTATTAATTTCTATCTTTTGGTGGATATCTTTCAGTGGCTTGGTTTTCGAGTAACAATTCTATGTAGTTCTGAATAGTAATCTTTTGTTCGTTGAAGATGCAGAATTTTTTTTTCGGTGAAAGGAAACAAGTAGAGTTTTCTTACTTTATAGTATGAAAAAAGAAATATTTTTTCCCGTTATACTAGTTGTGAGTGGTAAAAGTAAATAAAAGCTATATTAATCTACAAGAAAAAATTATCTAGTGGTTTTGTTTTTTGTTTTGTGCTGCTTTCCAGATTTTTCAAACCTCATTGGATAGTTTTTACTAGACAAAAAAAAAGTTCAGCGAGACGGTGATATTTTTATTATTATTATATTATCATTTACATTTAGTAATTTGTGTGAAAGTGTACTTTAGTTTTTAAGTAATGTATTGGTGGAAACGTTTCTTTACTTGTGTAAGAGTGAATGAATTTTTGAAAAAAGACTTGTAGAAGACAAATCGAGTAGGATCGAAGGTTATGTGCGTTTATTGTTTGATGGAGGATTGAAAAGGAACAAAATGAGAACTTAAAAGTGTAAAGAATACCGGTATATTTAATAGTATGATGTGTTTCTTTTATGTATGGAATATTTCTTGATATTGGTCTTGGTCAAATGTACAAACAAAATAATAAATTGCGAATGCTGTGTAAGAGTAACCAATATAAATTATGTAATAACTTCAACAATAAAAATTTTATTACAAAAAGAAGGGAGAAAATTGAACTATATACCTATTAGACTTTATCCAGTTAATAATTTTGTAAGTAGAAATGCAAAACCTTCAGAAAAGCGTTAAAATTATTCTATAACGTTACTGTTAAATGGTAAAAGGGAAGAAAACTCAGGTAATAAAATAGCGTAATATGATTTGCCATATAACTTTGAAACTTTCGCCTGAAAGTAGTAAATAATCATTTATTATTAGTACACTCATTTTTGGCAACATCTTATATTTGAACAAATTATTCGCAATAAAACAGGGCAATCTAATTTTCTACGATGTTCAGTTGAATTAATTTCACTCCGACTCGTTTCGCTCAAGGCAAGAAACAAATGTTTACCAAATCAAGGAAACAATAATTATTATTCCGACCACGAAAAGTATTAAGCTCATTATGCATGATCAAGAACAATCACTTCTAATTATTTCAACAATCAAAAATAATTAATTGGTCTATAGAAATTCATTACAGGGGTACAGGCCCGCACCCAGTTTTTTTCATGGTTACAGTTATAGCGTTGTAGAAACTGCCTTTCAGCTATTCTCATAGCTCTATACTCTTGATTTCGTTGATGACATGACATTTTTTTTACAAATTTTTCAATAGCAAAATAATAAACGTCGTGTTCCAGAATTATTAAAAATGTTACAAGTTTCAGCAAATAAATGAAAGGAATCGCAATTAATTTTTTCATTCATGTCAGTAAAGATAATTACGTAATTAACTTTTACATACACAAACGTTTAGGCTTTTATAGAACGCACACACTCATAAGCGGACAACTCGTAAAGTCGTTAGTCAATTGTTGAATCCAAACCTAGCCTCTTCGTAGGATATAAAATACAAAATAATTATACTAAATTCGACTTATATATACAGTAAATTATAAAACACAGGCTGTTATGTGATTGATGCTATCGTCGCTTTTTTCCGACACTACCAAAAAAACGCGATTTGAGTAAAAAAAAAAAAAAAATCAGGGAAATATACGTGTCTTAATAATTTCGATAATCCGTTAAATAATTGTTTCATCGTCTTCGTCAAACGCTTCCTTGATATCACTCAACACATCAAAAATATTTCTCAAAATAACGGAAGATGCATAATTATTTATGCTATAGTCGAAATGTACCTTTACAACACATAATGTAACAGCGCAATTCTGGAGCAGGACGAAGATATTTTGGACAACATATTCTTCCAATGTCTAATGACTTCCGGAGGACGCGCATTTGAGGCAAGCGACATTGGAGACGCCGAAAGGAAGGGAAAGCCTGGGCATGCTGAAAATATTGTAAAATTTTAAAATTATTCTGTTTCCATAATCTGTATGCACTGGAATAACTAACTGCTATACATATTTTACTGAGCTACCTTCCTGAGCAATTTAGTAGATATAATGACAAAATAAAACCGCAAGCAGCCACTTATATCCATGCTTCAAAAGGGAGACATTTTGTAAAAGGAAACCAGAACGACATGTAACTGAAGCTCTTGTAATATTAAAATAATAAAAAAAAGAATAATAATAAAAAAAAAAGAATGTATTCATGTTTGTAGGTAATAGTCAAAAAAAAAATCTCTAAGATGTATTTATAATTATAATAAATATGATGTATGTCAACGTGTGTGAATAGCCACCAGCCACCAATCATTGATGCAACAAACAACAACCATTGACGGTGCTTATCTCCATACAGAAAAGCACTACGAAAAGATTGCTGGAGAACATGATTTTCACTAGCAAAATATGATAACTGAATCACTAATCACAATCACTATTTACGGATGAAATTTCGAGAATCACAGCCCAGAGAATGGACAGAGCACAGACCGATGGCCTAAAAAAAACGAATAAAAAAAAAAGAATTGTTATATACCTTTTTCAAAATTATTTTCAGAATTTCCTGAAAAAAATAGCTTTTTTTCCCGCACCAAAGGAACAAAACCACATTTGAAAATCATTCGGGGACTGAGAAAATTGGGGAGAAAATGGTGACAACCTGAAAACTTTAAAAGGGGCAACCTGGGACAGGTGCGTATATTGTATGGTATATACAAGGTGATCCAAAATGAACTTCCTGTTGTCGTTTTTTATTTAAAACTAGGGAAGTGTGCATGGAATTTTTTAAGCAGGATAAAAATGTAGCCAAGAGAGAAGGAAATTGACCCCCACATGAAAATATTCTGCCCTCACCCCTGACCTTCCGTACCGATCCCTTCAATGGAAATCACCCGTGTTTAACACGTGGGGTATAGGGAATGCCCCCATACCCCTCTATGCGCTATGACCCAGCAATGCTGGAGGTCAGTAGAAGCATGCATCACATACAGAATTTAATTGTGAATCCAGAAGACAAGTTTCGTCCACATCTGATCAAGATTGGCCAAGTTATGGCGGTTATCCCGCGCCAAGTTTCAAAATTCCCGTCTTTAATGAATTTACTTCCAGTTTGGACTATAAAGAGCAAAATAAGTGTGTTCCGGCATCAGTAAAATTCAAAAATGATCTGTTATGGACACAGAATTTTATTGTCAATCCAGTAAAACATCAATCCTTCAAATCGGATATACGAATTCAGCAAGTTGTATGTATGTACTATATGGGGTTCAGAGTCGTAATGACTCTGAAGCGAGCAAGCCAGTGTGAAATAGGCTTATTTC
>JAQGBT010002985.1:0-21462 GCA_034698585.1 Disparrhopalites patrizii | reverse complement strand
TGCGTAGCTTATGTATGTATAAGGCTTTATAGACTCTAGTAACATACGCCCCACCTTCTTAATATACTCTCATAAAACTAAAACGCCCCAGTTCATGTCTTCAGTATGCTAAGAGTGCAGGATAAGTGTCGGCTTGTATGAATCAAGCCTTTTTTGAGAGCCCAGTGTGTTCTTATTTGCCTTTATTCGATTTTATTAACTAACTTCATTTTATTTAATTATTTATTATTACTTTTTTGATCTTGCACCCTTACAGTATAGATGCTACGGTGGAATGACAAATCTAATTACGGGGAAAATCTTATTAATTGCAATTTGTACTACACAGTGAAGTCTCTCCATAACATGTCTCTTTATAGCAATATTTCTATATCCCATTTTTTCCGCCCTTCGTGCAAGTTCTACATAACAACATTTCCCAGTAACAATATGTTTTGCCCTTCCCTTCAGTGTTGTTATACCGAGATTCCACTGTCGTATCGTTATGAATAAGTCTACCAACCTTTGACGTCAAGCATCGTACAGGGGACTCTTTCTACGACAGCTCTCCTTATAACAACGTTTTCTCTACAACAACTTTTTCTCCATAAATACTTTATTTTGCAGCCAATCGTATATAATATAGCATACCTATTTTACTCACCATGGAACAACCTTTCTATATAACAACCATTTATGTTCTTCCATTTATGGTTGTAATAGAGAAAGTACACTGTATTAACTGAAAATTCGTGCATTTTGTGACCATATGAGTCCATGCCCCGAATAAATTCCCTAAGCACAACAGTACAAGCTTGGTTGTCAGACGAGATTACTTTGGCAAAGAAATGTACGTACTGCAGCGCACATTTATTTAAGTGGCTCAATAGAAAACTGCGCTACATATTATGTTTATGAACAGTAATTAAAGAGTAATCAATTCTTACACACAGCAACAAATTATAATGAAAATTACATAAAGTTTTACATAATACAGACAACAATCACAATGCAATATGTACAACGATACAAATATAAAGTATTTATTACACTCAACACCCTCAACACCAAATCCAATAATAATTCAATGTATCAAATAATAATCAATTACAATTTAAACCCCCCAGAAACCCCGTGCAGGGATGAATGTCCTCTAAAGCACGAATAATGATTTATTTAAGTCCAGTTGGCAATTGTCAGTTAAAGAAAATTGGTAAGGTCTCGAAATTCTGGTATTCCAGAATTTCTGCTCCTTAAAAGTGCAATCGTCTTTACTAGTCTCACACTAGTCAAAGAGTCCCTGATTATGTCCGCTATCATGCTATTGATACTTGATTACAGAAAGCGTTTTATTGGTGGACAGTAGATTTACCAATTATTTGGAATCATACTAGTAACAATGCTAAAACTACGTAACGCAATGCGACACAACACAAATCAAGTACATAGCACCATAGCAATATACATAAGTAAAGAAAAGCTTTACAGTACATACTAAATTAAATATTTTACAAAGCTTATCCGCTTATCCTCATAACCCGCGGAAAAAAGACAGGAAGGATCTGACGAATATTAAACCGATTTTAAATGTACGTGTTCAGGTATTAATGAAATGGCAATATTGCTTCGGTTGCTTGTGATAGGCGTTCCTTCTCCATTTCGGATCTCTTCTCGGGGCATTTTAATAATCCTCACATTCCCGTGACATGCTTTTCTAATTTATTCAGTCCAATTGGAACTATTCAATCCAACGAATCCAGACGTGTGGGCAATCAATTATATACACATACATATGATGGGGGAAATCCAGTGTGTTTCAGACGACTGGAGAAATATAATTTAACAACCGAAGAAAATTTCATTCGAGCGTTGTGGGTAGTCTGAGTGGGTGCAAGCAAAGCGAGTACGACCGCGATTTTCCGTCTATTAAAATTCTCCGGGAGAAATATCTTCCCCTGGGAAAATGGCTTTATCAAATTTCATACCATAATAGCGAAGCTAAAAGGTTTCCCTTGGAGAAAATTTCCACCGTTTTGAGCCAACGCCTGAGTTGGCTCACATTCTAAGAGTAAGCCCTTTTTATAACTGAGAAGAAAAGGAAATTTGAGCTTCAAGTTCATGTGCGATGAAAACAATTGTAAACCGCATTTAGTTGCAAACTACAATCAGTTGTGCGGGTTATACAGTCAATTCTCTCTATAACGCACCTCCTTATAATGGTTTTCGCACTATAGCGGTGTTCACAAACACGCCCGAGACCATTGCAATGCTAAAATCTTCTTCTATAACGGTTTTTTCGTTATACCAACGAGGCTCTGAACCCCTGACCAAGAAATATCTTTTGCTATAATGGTTTTAGGCCACGCTCTCACACGCTATGCCGGGTTTTTCTAATTTCTGAATCCCCGCCATAAATTCCCTTTTGCTATAACGGTTTTACGCCACGCTCTCACACGCTATACCGGTTTTTTGGTAATTTCGAATCCCCTGCCATTAATACCGTTTTGTAACGGTTTTCCTTATACCGGTTATTCGTTATAACGCCTTTCTGGCTACTTTTTGCTAAACCGTTATAGAGAGAATTGACTGTAATTGGCTGACATCAGACAATTTTTTGCATCATGATTGAGTTTTTGGTTGCAGTTACACAACTGGTAAATTTTTGTGTCAATTGTCATTGCCTTTACAGACATCTTCATTCGTGGGGCTTTCACCGCGTGAGTCAGAAACTGAAGGCAGCAGAACTTGAAATTTCTGTGCACAACCAATGCTACACTGGAATGGCTTACTACATTAAGCTCTGCCTTATGATGTTTGCAATTTTGGATTTTCTTGGTGGTTTGAAAACGTTTCCAGCAAATCCTCTAATTGGAATGCTTGGACTCACCTTTGGATTCTACTTCTCAATTGGATATGCACTAATCTTGGGTCGGGGCTACTTGGTTGCGGATAGAATGGAAGGAATCAAAGGAACTTTTATTCCTGTGCGGCGTGCAAATGTTCTGGGCAGGAATTTCGTCATATGGAAAAAGTTCTGCTGGGCGTTGGGAAAAGTGTGTTGAAGGCGGGAAGTTTTGATTTCTTTCAACGGAGAGCTGCGCCGGATTTCGTTGATTTTGTAGTTACAAAAGAGGTGGATATTTTACTGGTCTTTGGTTAAGAATGCACAATATCAAAGCGAGAAAGTATACCATGTAATTGTATATTACACACGTGTGTATCTTGTAATTACTTTGGAAATAAAAACTTATTTTTAATTTATGTGAATTCATGTGAAATTGAACAGGAAATGAAGTATAGAAATTGAGAAAAAATGGGATTAAAAAAACTTGATTAAAGGCGGGGGATTCAGAACTTCCCCGTTGTAGGGAAATAACCACTATAGAAACACCTTTACAGTGAACTCTCTCCATAACAACTCTCCTTATAACAACTTTTTCTCTATGTAGTAACTTTATTTTTCAGCCCTTCGTGTATGTAGTATATGTATTAAATGTTCCATATTACAACTTTTCCATATAACAACCATTTTTGCACTTCCCTGCAGGGTTGGTATAGCGAGAGTTCACTTTATTGAGAGCGACTTTCTCCTTGAAAATCTTTCGGGAGGGTTGGCGCATACGCGAATAGCGAGGACGAAAGCGAGGATCGTCACAAGGAGGCTTGTTATAGAGAGAATTAACATTACTTTATGTAACTTCTATGCGTGTCCAACATGTTTCTATAGCTTTGCAATAAAATTTCCAACGGAGACGAAACTTGAATTTAAGCGAAACAATTCCATGGCCATAGTTATTGCATTATCTCTTGTAAACTTCACTCTGTCGCTCTTTTTCCTTCCAAACGCAAATAACAGACCTCCCAGAAAGGTAAAAACAAAAGATAGGTATTAAAAGGCAAAAGATAGGCGTTGTAAAATATGAAAAGCGTTTCCCCCAACGAAACTTTTATTCCCATGTTTTATACAAGATAAAAGCTTGTCTGTAATCGTATTTAAAAATCGATTCCGATACTACTGGGACCCAACCTGGGTGGGCTTGCACGGTATGCTGTAGTATCAATTGTTCTGATAAAGTCTATCCCGTCGACATCAAGCATCTAATTGACCGCAATATCCGGCATTGTACATATGGCTACATGAATCAATGCCCTGTATTGTTCCCTGAGCATAATGGCACGATGATGAGCTTGGTTATCAGTCGTCACTCTTGCAAAGAAATACAGCGAATTTTCTCTATAACAGACCTCCTCATAACGGTTTTTGCGTTATATGTACCGCTGCTTTCAAATCTCCCGAGAGGTAGTCAATGAGAGAATTACTCTCTATAATGGCGTTGTTATAGCGGTTTTTTTTGCTATAACGTGGAAGTTTACCCCGCGATAAACCATTGTTTAGTACAACAGTTTTGGGCCACGCCTTCAAATATTTCCCGCATTATAGCGGTTGTTGCGGAGAGCAAGAAGTATCAAAGTTCCTCTTCAGTCCGTGGTTTTAGTTAAGGCTTACGAAGGACCAGTGCACCTTTGCACAAAATACTGCTGTATCTGGATAGTAGTTAATAACCATAAAAATGCTACTATATCTTGGTAGTAGTTAATAATTTATGACTAAATAAGAATACCCACAGGTTGAGGAAAGGTTTTTAAAGGTTTCAATCTTTATTGTATTCAACAATTACCCCTAAATTCCCATTTACCCCGAGACTTCTCTCAGCAATAATGCTAACCATGTTAATATTTGCAGAAATCTGCAAAAACCCGAACATTCGCAAGGTTCGTTTTCTTGTTTTTCGCAGATTTTAGCAAATTTTTAAGCGATTTTGACCGGAAAAGTAGTTTTATCGTGTATAATATGTTCAAGGAATCGATAGAGAATGGCTTTGTACTCAAATTTTGACAAAATAGGAAATTCAGATTTTTCGGGTTTTTTCGGATTTACGTGATGTTTAAAGTGATTTTGATTGAAAAAGCGGTCGTATCGTGTCAAAATTGGATACAGGATTGCAGCCAGATGGTTTTGTATCAAAATTTAAAAAACCGAAATTCGGATTTTTCGTTTTTTTTCGGATTTGAGAGTATTTGAGAGTTTATCAAAATCGGACAATATGCGGCTAAGAAATGGGCGCGTAAAAATGTCAATCCCGGATTTTTTCAAGCTCCTCCCACCTTGAGTGCGGAGGGATTGGGACTGGGGAAAGTTTGAAATCGCTGATGTCCTCCATGCATTCTATCACCACGTATTCATTTGGAAGTGAATTTCCACCAACGGGAAAATTACTCATTGATTCCATGTGTAAAAGGTTTAAATACGTAAAATGGCTACTGAAAAACTTGGAAAATTTTTTCACGTATAGTTCTTGAATAAATTAATGGGTGGCCACAATTACGAGCCTCAGCCCATAAAAGAATTTACATCCGAACGTTGCTGATATCATGAGTGCGTGTGGGCAACAGAGCACGTCAGGTCAGTGTTTTCCCATCTAAAATTCCCTTGGAGAAATCTCTCCTCCTGGGAAAATGGTTTCATCACATTTCATATCACGATAGAAAAACTAAAAAATACTCCCTCGGAGAGAAGTTCCACTTTTTTGGGCAAACGCCGGAATTAAAGCGTCACATTCAAGCTGCAAGCTCTCAAACTAGAAGAAAACAAATTTGGAGTTCAGCGGCGTTGGAAAAAAAATAGAAATAAAATATACATATTATACAACATACAAATTTTAACGTTTTGTCAGGGAAAACCCAGAAATCAGCATACAACAAAAATGCTGACAAATGCAGATTTAAAATTGAATCTGGAAGTAATAAATGTCCTTTGTTACTACGGAATCCTTCCATACAAATTTGACAAGGGAAAGCAGAAGCTCAAGCCAGATAGCATAGATAGGCTCTTTCGTTGGCACATCCTAAATTTACTTACGCTCTGTGACTGTCAATATAAGTTGGTGACCTTTATCCTGGTAATTTCTGGGGATCGAAGTTCAATTAAATTGGTGCCATTCATCCCCCACGCCTTGTTTGCTGTGGTGGGTACCATATTGATGATTGCATTGACCAATCTCTTTGTGAGCCATCGGTCCGGATTGGCATATCTTCTCTCAAAATCATTTGGGGATAAACCTACTCCTGGATTTATTCCTGGACGAGCAGAAGGTTTATCCAGAATTTTAAAACGAGCTAGCTCCTTCACCTTTGTTGAGCTTCTAATTGTGACTTTTTCCATAACATGTTTTCTCGGGTTGGTGCCCACAATCCTTGGGCTGATTATCTTCATTCTTTTCGAATCTCACCCGTGCTTCTGGACGATACCCGTTTGTCTTGAAAATACGGTTACTTACCTGGTTTTAGCTGGAATTGATTCCTTTGTGTCTATCTGGATTACATCCTTGACTTATGTGGCTTCCTTGTACTTGATGTGCACCGTGCCTCATTTCGTGGAGGATATATTCTACCCGATTAGTAATCTGATAAGGTAATATACATTTATCGTAGATTAACATGTCCTAAAATCTGATAATAACTATATAAGCAAGTGACGCTGATGTTTTCTTCAGCAAATTTAAAAATTGTTTGCTACGTGCGATTTTTTTATTTTCCAATTTTTGAAATATGGCGCAGAATAGTCGCCCAAAATTTTTTAATTCCTATTTGATCACGTAACGGATTTCTAATTATTTTTAAGCTAAATATATATTACATAATAAAATAATTCTGAACATACAATATTTATGCTATATAGGTATGTATAGTTTGCGTTGGACTGCAAAACGAACTTGCTACATTTAATGAGTGCAAAAAATTTGTATTTTTAAATCAAATTGTATTGAAATATCAATTACAGTGGAGTCTCTACATAACATGTCTCTTTATGACAACATTTCTCTTTATGACAACATTTCTCTTTATGACAACATTTCTCTATAACAACATTATTTTTTCCGCCCTTCGTACATATAAGCTACATATTTTATGTTCTATATAACAACTTTTTCCTGTAACAATAATTTTGGCCCGTCCCTTCAGAGTTGTTATATAGAGACTCCACTGTATGTATATTGATAAAAGGACGAGCTTGACAGCTTTTTGGCTCAATCCTTAATAAAAGGCAATCTATAGCCCATGGTTTTCTTTTTAGTTACAATCAGTTGTGCGGGTTATACAGTCAATTCTCTCTATAACGCACCTCCTTATAACGGCTTGCGCACTATAGCGGTGTTCACAAACACGCCCGAGACCATTGCAATGAATGCTAAAATCTTCCTCTATAACGGTTTTTTCATTATACCAGGGAGGCTCTGAATCCCTGAACAGGAAATGTCTTTTGCTATAAAGGTTTTAGGCCACGCTCTCACACGCTATACCGGTTTTTTCAAATTTCTGAATCCCCGCCATAAATTCCGTTTTGCTATAACGGTTTAGTCCACGCTCTCACACGCTATACCGGTTTTTTGGTAATTTCCAATCCCCTGCCATTAAAACCGTTTTGTAACGGTTTTCCTTATACCAGTAATTCGTTATAACGCCTTTCTGGCTACTTTTGGCTAAACCGTTATAGAGAGAATTGACTGTAATTGGCTGACATCAGACAATTGTTTGCATCATGATTGAGTTTTTGGTTGCAATTACGCAAATGGTTAATTAGTATTAATAAAAATCACTCTCTGCCTAGAATCTGACCCGTGAGCATTCTCCTGCATTCTTGATTCTGTCTTTATTTTTGGCTTTGAGTCAATTCATACACGCATCTCAATTTACCCCGATCACTCTCCACACACACTTTTCCGCACAACCTTTCTACGTACTCAATCCAAGCATAATTCAGGAGTCATCACCAACTACCCGGTGTGTGCCGTCACATATTTTGTAATTTGTATTTAAATATACGGGATTTTTGGAGGTATTTTGCGGTAATTTGTAACTTAAAAGTGCACCAAGGCAAAATACAATTTGTGATTTCTGGATTGTGCTCGAAAATACAAATGAACGCATTATTTTAAATAATTTATTTGTATTTCGTATTTAAAATGCGTATTTAAATACATTACTAACTATACTGATGTGTTTCGTAGTTCGTATTTTGTGTTCCCCTCAATACACAATTGTACTGTTTAATTAGTAATTAAATATTCAGGGAGCAGCCAAATGTAATTGATAATTTGGAATTAAAATCTCCGTTTGTATTCGGATTTTGTAATTAATATTTGGAACTAAAGGATTTTGTCCATCTCTGCCATTTTATAAGTGGGAAAATTTGTATTTTTTAAATCAAATCACATTGAAACGGATAGAAGGACCGGATTAACTGTTTTTTTCTACTAACTCCTGAATTAGAGGCAATCTATATGGCCCTTCTATTTAGATTTAGTAGCGCGGGTAATACTTGGTAGATTTTTGATATCAGACAATACATAGTTGGAATCATGGTTACTTTTTGTACCAATTGTCATTGCCTTTTGCAGACATACTCACACCTGGGGCGTGCAGCGGGTGAGTCAGAAATTGAAGGCGGCAGAACTTGAAATTTCTGTGCACAATCAATGCTACGCTGGAATGGCTTACACCATTAAGCTGTGCCTTATGATGACTGCAATTGTGGATTTTATGGGTGGTTTGAAAATTTTTTACGCAAATCCTCTACTTGGAATGCTTGGACTCACTTTCGGATTTTACTTCTCAATGGCGTACGCACTAATCTTGGGTCGAGGCTACTTGGTTGCGGATAAAATGGAAGGAATCAAAGGAACGTTTTATTCCCATGCGGCGTACAAATGTACCACACAGGAATTTCGTCACATGGAAAAAATTCTGCGGGGCGTTGGGAAATGTCGGTTGAAGTCGGGAAGTTTTGATTTCTATGAACGTATGGCTGTCCCGGATTTCTTTGACTTTGTAGTTACAAAAGTGGTGGATCTTTTAATGATGTTTGGTTAAGAATGCACAATATCAAAGTATAGAAAGCTATCCATGTAATCGCATATACATGTATCTTGTAATTACTTTGGAAACAAAAACATATTTTTACTTAATGTGACAACAAACAGAAAATCAAGTAGAAATTTGGAGAGAATCGGATTTGTATGGTGATGTTTCATTGGCTAAACAGGGACAATGGTCAAGGTAGCTCGACCGTCACTGTTGTTTAGGTTGGCTTCAAATTTTTTTCCACCAGCCACGAAGGCGTCGGCCTCCACTAGTAAGTCTCCAATCCGCTCGTTTCGGCTCAACGTGTCCTGGTCCTTCACTTTGAAGTATAAGTACTAAAACAAACCGCGCATTTAAATTTTCAAACTAAATTTCGAACCTAAATTTCAAACCTACATTTTGAAGTTAACTTTTAAACCTAAATTTTAAAGTTAATTTTCAAACCTAAATTTTAAAGTTAACTTTTAAACCTAAATTTTAAAGTTAATTTTCAAACCTAGATTTTACAGTTAACTTTTAAACATAAATTTTAAAGCTAGCTATTCAAGCTAAATTTTAAACCTATACTTTCAACCTCACTCTTATACATAAATTTTAAATTTAATTTAATTTTTAGACCTTAATTTCAACATTGCATTTTTCTAAACATCCTAAAGTTTAAGCCTAAATAAACCTTAAGTTCAACACTAAAATTTAAGCCTGAATTTCAACACTAAAATTTAAGCCTGAATTTCAACACTAAAATTTAAGCCTAAATTTCAACACTAAAATTTAAGCCTGAATTTCAACACTAAAAATTAAGCCTACATTTCAGCACTTTTCAACTTTTTCAACTTTTTTTTAAACTTTTTCAACGCTAAAATTTTAACCTAAATTTTAAACATTTTCAACACTGAAATTTTAACATAAATTGTAAACCTTTGCAACACTGAAATTTTAACATAAATTGTAAACCTTTGCAACACTGAAATTTTACCCTAAATTTCGACACTATAATTTTAACTTTAATTTTAAACCTAAATTTGAACACTAAAATTTTAACCTAAATTTTAAGCCTAAATTTCAACACTAAACTTTTAACCTAAATTTTAAACCTAAATTTCAACACCTAACTTTCAACCTAAATTTTAAACCTAAATTTCAACACTTAACTTTTAACCTAAATTGTAAACCTAAATTTCAACACTAAAATTTTAACATAAATTGTAAACCTTTGCAACACTGAAATTTTACTATAAATTTCGACACTATAATTTTAACTTCAATTTTAAGCCTAAATTTGAACACTAAAATTTTAACCCAAATTTTAAACATTTTCAACACTGAAATTTTAACATAAATTGTAAACCTTTGCAACACTGAAATTTTAACATAAATTGTAAACCTTTGCAACACTGAAATTTTACCCTAAATTTCGACACTATAATTTTAACTTTAATTTTAAACCTAAATTTGAACACTAAAATTTTAACCTAAATTTTAAGCCTAAATTTCAACACTAAACTTTTAACCTAAATTTTAAACCTAAATTTCAACACTTAACTTTCAACCTAAATTTTAAACCTAAATTTCAACACAAAACTTTTAACCTAAATTTCAACACTTCACTTTTAGCCTAAATTTTAAATCTAAATTTCAACACTAAAATTTTAACATAAATTTTAAATCTAAATTTAGAAACCGAACTTTATTAATATTTAGAAAATTTATACCTGATCAGTGCCCTTTTGGTAGTTGTCAAACTCAAAAGTCTCATCCCAGTTGGGATTCTCCTCATTGTCAATGACGCTGGAGGTGCCAAATTGATGGTCGGCGCCCTCTTTCCCACGTCGCCAGTAAACCTTAACGTAAGCATCACTGTGGGCCTCACTCCCAATCGAGACCACACTGCTCAGCTCCCCATATATTTTGTCCTTGTGAGGCACATTCCTGTATATTAAAAATATTTAAATAATTAGTTATATTATTCATTTAAAACATTAAGAAATATTGACAAAGTAAACTGAAAATTTGAGTTAATTGTATCTATATGAATTGTACTTGCCTCGCGTAAACTTTGAATTTGACGGGTTGAGTTCCTTTGACGATCAGCTCTCCACCTTTGGACAACGGCACCATGGAATTTTGATTGTTTGCGACGAATGTGTCGATATCAATGGTACCTTCCCCCAGCTCGTCGTCCGTGTCCAGCACGTCATGGTCCTTGACCATGAAGTGCAATTTCTGGGAAAATACGATTTGTTTTATTAGAATATGCAAATACTAATATTATTGATAAGGATGTCAGAGCGGTATGGATACATATGTATTTTTTAACATAGGTACATATAAATTCATCAGCAATGTTAGCGCATACTCTATTACCAATATTAATGCAAGAAAATTTATCACCAATATTAGCGTGCGCAAATTTATTACCATTAATGCAAGCAAATTTATTAGCAATGCTAGTGCACGCAATTTTATTATCAATATTAGAGTATAGGTATAAGCAATTTTGTTATCATTCTTGGTGTATACAAAATTTTATCATCAATACAAGTTTACATCCAAAGTTCACAAAATTAGTGGACACAAACTTATTATCATTATTAGTGCAGGCAATTTTATTACCAACATTAGCATACGCAAATTTACTGTCCGTATTAGCGTATGCAAATTCGTTAAAAATATTAGATCCATGCACTAATTTATTATTACCAATATTAGCGCGTACGCAAATTTATTATCAATCATACCGTACGTTTTATGATCAAAAATTGTATATACGTACAATTGTAAAATATTTGTATTTATCTGCGCTTATCTGCGTGCGCATTTTTTTAAATATTTATTGTGGACAAGCTTTAGAGGACTAGTCGCCCAAAATTTGTATACATTAGCTATACCACATCATTTGGATATAATTCACTGTACGCAAATACATTAAAATTTTGAAAATTTTGCGTCAAAATAAATGCGCAGCAATAACTTTTATCGCATCCGTATAGTAAATAAGCAAGCTTTTACTAAAACTATATATGTACAAAAAGCAGTTATTAATCAAAATTATAGTGGGAAAATTTTTATTTCGCAAAAATCATTAATAAGTGGTCAACCCTACTAAATTATTCATTAAATTTTTTTTAAATTTTAATTAATTAAATTATTTAGTTTCTACGTATCATTTCGATCAAATTCAGCTCATATGTAAAACTAATTTAGGGAACAGGAAAGAACAATATACCTGGCCGGTCCCATTCTTCCATTCCACCCAAAAGACATTGTCCCACTCCGGATTCTCCTCATCCCGGATGATGTCGGTGGTGCCAAGTCTCTCCAGCTCCCCGTTCACATCCTTCGTGTACACCTTAACAAACCCATCCGTCTTGGAGTAATCGTCTCCCGAAGGAAGTTTTGTCCCCGAAATGACAAAGGTTAAATTTGTCCCCGTATCATCCTGCAAAGAAGATGAGACTTGTCCCAGGAAGACAATTGCCACCACGGTGAATATCCACATATTTCCCTCCTATCTTATAGCCTTGGCCTTCCGAAAAATTTCCCTTATTATTCGTCGGACACGAGGACAAACGTGTGGATTGTTGTGAGAGGCAAAACAAGGACTGACCACCTTTTCAAAGTGACTTTCTTATGGACACTGTGCAGGTGGTTAAGAGAGAGCTTTGTTGTTATTACGAGGCAGGGCACGCACAAGTAATTACTGGACTTGGATTATATCATTTTCTCAGTCATTATCCATCACCGTCATCACAACAATGTCCATGGCTCCGGCTGGAAACCGTGAGACAAGTTGACGCTTTAGAAGCCACAAAAAGGACCATCTCTTTCAGGGCCAGCTACTCTCTGAAAATTGGAGATGGGTAATTTTTTTTTTTTTTGTATACAGAGAAATCGTTTTTTTTTGTTTTGCTTTTTATTCTTTCAACAATTTCAACAATACTCACTCATCTCATCATTACATGACAAGTATACGTCTCTGAGGGATCAACTATTGGATGACGTAGAACGTTATCCACCCATCCGTCAAGCGAGAAATTTGTGATGGTCAACAAGCTTTCCATTGTTACTTTCCCATATAGAAAAACTTGCTTTGTTGGGGCTCTGTACTTATTTATGCCAATGAGGCATGACTTCCTTCGGGCAATTTCCATTGTTGTGATTCATCACTTTGAGGTATACATTCGTGTACTGAGCCGGGGCTGCAATTTGTCATTGTTTTGCCTTTGAGAATAATTGGAAATTGCTGGTTTTTTGCATTGGATTGGGAAAGCAAAAAAGAGGAAATTGGTTTCCCAGAATTTTATATTCTTGGAATTTTTCACGTGTCGAATGATTCCATTTTTATCTATGCATTCAAATACAATGGACTCTTCCTATAACAAGTCTCCTTATAACAACGTTTACTATTTGGCAACTTTATTTTTCAGCCCTTCGTATGTGTAGTGTACATATTACAGTGGAGTCTCTATATAACTACTCTGAAGGGAAGGGCGAAAAATATTGGTACAGAGAAAAGTTGTTTTACGGAACATAAAATATGCAGCTTATATGTACGAAGGGCGGAAAAAATAATGTTGTTATTTAGAAAAGTTGTTAAAAGGAGACTTGTAATACAGGGACTTCACTGTAAATGTTCCATTTGACAACTTTTCCATGCAACAACTATTGTTGCCCTTCCCTTCACGGTTGCTATAGCGAGAGTCCACTGTAAATTAAAAATTTGGTGTAGTAATCTCTTTCTATAATGTGACTGTTTACGATGGCTTTTCGTCTATAAAGAACTTCCAAGCCTTTTAGTGCTACAACACAACCTTTCTGCATTTACAGTGGAGTCTCTATAGAACAACTCTCCATATAACAACTTTTACGCTATAGCAACTTTATTTTTCAACCCTTCGTATATGCAGTGTACATATTAAATGTTCTATATAACAACTTTTCCATATAGCAACCGTTTTTGCCCTTCCCTTCAAGGTTGTTATAGAGAGAGTCCACTGTATCCTTTTCCGATGACATTTTTGTTCTATATTACGTGAGGCAACTCTCGCAACTCGTCACTTTGACAGCTAGAGTGACCAGAAAAATGAGGAAAGGTTCGATTTCTCTTAATGTACAGGGCGGAGAAGAAAGAGCAATGACTGCCGTCCATTTCTATACATGTAAAAATGCATTGAGTACATTCAATGCATTATTAAATACATTTTTACAGTATTAAATACATATATTTATGTAAGCACGTATTAATTATACTTAATAATATTTAAAAAGGTTATGACCTTTTACTGTCACCCTGTACTTGTACATTTATTCGGTAGCAGACAATTTAATTACTGTTTAAATAAATAATTTACACATCTCCATCGAGTCAACAGAGAATGGAACGAAAATTTTACAAAATAATTAATTTTATAAATTAAAACAAAACAGGTCTAATGGCTTCAAATGTCACGCAACACATGCGCAAAAAGCAGCAAAAAATCCCAAAATACAGTGGAGTCTCTCTATAGCAAGTCTCTTTATAACAACATTTTTTTTTAGTTACAACATTATTTTTCCAGCCCCGCCTACACGTAAGGTGCATATTTAATGTTCTATAAAACATTTCCCTGAAACAATATGTTTTGCCCTTCCTTTCAGAGTTATTATATAGGGACTCCACTGTAATTGATTTCCAATGTCAATATGCATGAAAATCTACATGATTTAAAAAATGGTTTCCGACTGAAGAATAAAAGTAGTTTCAGGCGTGCAAATGAAGATTGCCACCAGACTGGGGAGCAAAATTAATGGACATGTGGAATTGGATGAGAACTACCAAGTAGGCCAAAATGTAGCTGGTGATCTGTGTATAGAGAAGAAAATCAGCAATGAGATTTTTTACAAATTATTATGACATTATTATCCTTGACCATTTTTTTATAAACTAAATAAAGCATTATTTATAAGGAAGAAATAATTGGTAAAAAAAAAGGTTAATGAAGGTTTTAGCAAGGGGGAAATGTGGTAGAAAAATAAAATAACAGCTTCTATAGCAGGGAAAAAGTGCAAATTTCACTCCAACCTGCGGAATCAGTCTAATTTCCAAGGTGACAAAGCCACTGAGGGAAATTTTGCTGGGTCGTTGAATGACAATATCCGTAATTTTTTTCAATTCTAATTTCGTATCCAACTCCATCGGCCTTGGACTGAGACGGAGCAATTCGTCTAAGAGTTTTTCTTCCTAAAAATCAAATTCAAATTCCGTTCAAACAAAATTTACCATTTAAACGCCCGGAGATGAACTCCGTACGAAATTAAGAGGAGCAAATTCATATTAAGACGAGCAAATTTAAATTGAGACGAGCAAATTTAAATTAAGACGAAACATTTAAATTAAGACGAGAAAATTTAAGTTAAGACGAGCAAATTTAAGTTAAGACGAGCAAATTTAAGTTAAGACGAGCAAATTTAAGTTAAGACGAGCAAATTTAAATTAAGACGAGCAAATTTAAATTAAGACGAGCAAATTTTATGGTTGAAAAAATGTGATCAAGGATATCTCACGTGCAAGGAAATCCGGTCAGCAATGAGGACCTTCATGAGGATCCTAATGACATGAGAGGCGCTCATGAAGCCAGTGGTCCAAATAAAAACCGTGACCCTCTCACACTGAATAAATCCCACCAGGAAAAGGTAGAGGCTCTGCGTGAATAAAATGACGGCTAAAATAATTAGTACAATCTGACTCGGTGCTTGAACTGCCCCCGTCAATTTAACCTGACCCCGAATTCTCCGGAGAAGCCCCTCCCACCTAAGGACCACCGCCATTGTCAGGGCTTGACCAGGGTCATACCCATCCATTTCCTCCCTAATGGCCCTCCTCACATTCCGAAAGGCCTCCGTGATGGTCCGGTAGGACAAAAGAGCTTGGGCCTCTTCCAGGGCAAAGGAATAAATGATGAAGGTGATGGACACGATCTTCGCCAGATTTTGGAGATTCCATGCCAAAGCCTTGGAATAGGCCACGATGACGACGACGCCGGAGGGGATGACCGCCAAGGTGACTATTGCCCGACGCCACCATCCGGAGCTGGCATTAATTGTTGCCAGTGGGAAAATCTCCCGGAATTCCTCCTCAAATATCACCCAATTATTGACGAGCTTCACCGAGTTCCCCAGGACGAGCCAGGCACAGAGGAGCGCCCAGATCTTGTACACGGGGAGGGACGCATCGATGCATTTTATGGCCCAAATCGGTAGCCAGGCGGCGCTGGTGTCGTTCCGATGATCCGTTTTCAAGTACAGCCTGACAATTTTGGAAACACGTCATTATCTAATCTCGCGTTTTTCAAATATCTTCTGCCAGTATAGGGATGGCAACGATTCGATTCTAAATCGGATTATTCGATCACATTCGAAATCAGATTATTCGATCACATTCGAAATCAGATTATTCGATCAAATTTAAAATCGGATTATTCGATCAAATTCGGAATCGGATTATTCGATCAAATTCGAAATCGGATTATTCGATAAAATTTTAAATAGGATTATGCGATTGATTCTATATCAGATTATTCGATTCGATTCTAAATCGGATTATTCGATTCGATTCAAATACTTAAAAATTTGGTTCGATTCGAAACCTCGATTGGAATCATTTGCTTCGATTCTAGACGTGCATACATCGGATCATTTAATTCGATTCTAGACGTACATCGAATCATAAAACGTAACGGAAATTCGATTCATTCGATCCATTATTTAATACAACGTTTTTGGATATTCTTCGAAAACAGAGCAATAACGATCAGAATATTTCAGTAAAGAATCAACGGTAAATATTATCTCAAGGTTACTATACATTTATTTAAAGTGGCAAATTATTAGACATCAATATATGCTTAAAATTTGCAAAAATGAAAAAAAATTTTTCACAATAATATATTTTTTGGATCGTTGAAAACATGGTTCGATTCTATCCACGGCTTGAATCGAACCGAATCGAATCATTTGCATCATGAATCTGATCGAATTGCAAATTTCGACCCGATTCGAGCCTTGAAAAGAATCGAACTAAAAATGGATCAAATTGGATCGTTGTCATCTCTACCCGCCTGTAATTATTTTTGGCATTTTAAATAAATGTTTTGCAGCACATATGCATTTTTTTTTAAATTTTGGAGCCATATCTTACTCCGTCTCCGAAGTCATCTCGAACCCCAGGAGATCTTCGCAGGCGAGGAAGTACAGCATGGTCCCGAGACGGATGGCGCAGGCGCCGAAACTGTAGAAGTTGACCCAAGATTTAAAATGGTACTCTATCCTAGGACAGCACTCCCCCATTGAATCGTCCCTGTCATTCCCGCCAACTTTGTTGACCAATTGAACGGGGAAGGTTCCGAAAAGCCGGAGGATCTTTAGAAGCATCACCCAATCGGAGATAATGACACAGTTTTTCAGGGTCTTTCCCCGTTTCTTGGCGCCTGCGTCGGGCTTGCCGGGTGAATCGCCGAAGGATACTTTGGTGAGTGGCTCATGATCTGGATGGGGCCTAATGGGCATTTTAAATTTTAATTGAACTTTGGTTTTTAAGTATAGGATTTTAAATGTATTTGTTTTTTAGTTGAGGAGAAATGTGGAGGTCTTCCCCGGGATTCCAGCCGTTGTAATGGGAATGCCAGGAAAGTGAGTGGTGCTGGTCCAGAAAACGTCGGATGATCTTTATGACACATGTTATTTAGTCATCCCACACGAGTGTCTCACGTGCCACATGCGGCCATGCCATATGCCTCCCCATTGTGTGTCTTTCTCCGATAATGCACTTGTCCATGTGTTATGTGGGGACAGAAATCGGATTATTATTTTTTCCCCCGTTAAATTAAATGTACTATATGCATACGGAGAAATTATACATTATAGCAACACAGCAGCCCCGGCTTTATTGAAATACAGCTATACCTGCATATAGATTATTGATGATCATTGATCATGGAAGTGATTATTCTTCGTGCATTCTTCTTTATGGTTTTTAGTGCTCCGCATGAATCTGACGATGAGTAGCTATACATATCTTGTTATTATCGCCGTGTTTTTTTTGTCTCCCATTTTTCTCCCGCTTTTATCTCTCTATTTCGACTCTCTATACTTTTCTCTTTTTTCTATCGCTTTTCAATCTCCTGTTTTTATATCTCTCTTTTCTATCTCCTGTTTTTATCTCCTGTTTTTCTACCTCTCTGTTCTATCTCTCTTTTCAATCTCTCTTTTCAATCTCTCATTTTTATATCTCTCTTTTCTATCTCCTGTTATTATATCTCTCTTTTCTATCTCTCATTTTTGTATATCTATCTCCCTCTTTTCTTTTTCGTCTATCCCTTAGAAACAAATAGAGACGAAGAAAGCAGAGAGACAAAAGAGAGACAGAGAGATGAAAAAGAGACTAAAGAGAGAAGAAAGAGAGACATTAAATAGAGAGAAAAGAGAGACGACAGAAAGAAGAGAGAGAGAGGGACACTAAAGAGAGAGAAGAGAGAGAGAGAGGGACACTAAAGAGAGAGAAAGGAGAGACGACAGAGAGAAGAGAGAGGGGGACTAAAGCGTGAGAAAGGAGAAACGAAAGAGAGAGAGACTAAAGAGTGAGAAAAGAGACCAAAGAGAGAGAAAAGAGAGTAAAGAGAGAGAGAAAAGAGAGTAAAGAGAGAGAGAAAAGAGGCTAATGAGAGAAAAGAGACAAAGAGAGACAAAAGAGACTAAAGAGTGAGAAAAGAGACCAAAGAATGAGAAAAGAGACTGAAGAGAGAGAAAATAGACAAAACAGGGCGAAAAAAGAGAAAGAGGCGAAAGAAAGAAAAGGGAGACACTGAAGAGAGAGTACAGACAGATAGACCAAAGAGAGAGAGAGAGAACAGAGAGACAGGAAGCAGAGAGACAACAGAGAGAGACACGAAACAGAGAGAAAATGGGGAGAGAAGAAAGAGAAAAAAAGATGAAAGAGAGAAAAGACGAAAGAGAGAAAAAAGAGACACAACTACAGCGGAGTCTCTCCATAACAGCACTCCTTATAACAGCATGCTCTTTATAACGTCAGAAAATTCGCAGCACCTTGTACATATAGGATGCATAATAACTGTCTTCTATATAACAGAATTCCATTTATAACAGCAACATTTTGGGTTCCGTTGAATGCTGTTATAGAGAGACTCCACTGTATGAGATTAGAACGAGACAAAACGAGAGACAGGCAAAACACTTGGTGAGCCTTACTTGTCATACTACTGCGTAGCGTCTTAGTGTCTCCGCAGTAACCGCCAACGTACTACTGGAAGAACTCTCTGAATAATATTAATAGCTTTTTGTTATTGTTTACGGGTGAGGTCGAAGTACCTACAAGGAATTACACTTTATTACTTTGGAGGAGTTTTGTATGTGACAGCGGTCTTAATCAATGTTATAAAAACATTGGAGGTCCAAAGGAAATGACAAGTCGCAAAGGTATGTACCCGTATATTGCGTACGAGACTAGTGCTCCGCATGAATCCGAGTACATTCTCTATATACAGTCGACTCTCTCTATAACAGTCCCCTGTATAACAGTACTCTCGTCATAACAGCAGCAAAAAAAAAATTCAAAAACTTTCTCCATTTGTTAACATAGAAATGTCTGTTCTCTATAACAGCTTTTCGCTATAACAAGCGATATTTGATGCTTTATAGGGTGCTGTTATAGCGAGAGTCGATTGTACAGTCTCGATATATATAACAACTGTGAAGGGAAAGTCAAAAAATATTGTTGCAGGGAAAGGTTGTTATAAATAATATTAAATATGCGCCTAACATATACGACGGGCTGGAAAAATAATGTTGTTAAAAAGAGACGTGTTATATAGAGACTCCAATGTATCAACTCGATTTTTACTCATACTTGATTCAAATTTAATCGTCGATTCGAGTATTCAGAAATTAAAGTACATATAATATTAAAGATAGAGTAAGATAATGCTTTGTGTTTTTGTAACTAAAAATTGCCTTATTCTGACAAATAGAAAGGGCTGCTACAGTCGACTCTGGCTATAACAGCTCCCTATAAAGCATCAAATTTCACTTGTTATACCGAAAAACTGTTATAGAGAACAGACATTTCTATGTTAACAAACGGAGAAAGTTTTTGAGGGGAGCATTTTTTGCTGCTGCTATAACGAAAGTACTGTTATACAGGAGACTGTTATAGAGAGAGTCGACTGTATTTTTCTTGAATGATATATTGAAATTAGCGTACGTATAGGTATGCCAGTAAAAAATTCTTTGAGTTAATCTGACTATAAGCTAACCATCTGGAGCAGGCTATAGATTAATAGTTTTTCTTAATCAAAATTGAAAGTGGCGACTTGTACAATGCAGTGGAGTCTCTATATAACAAGTCTCTTTATAACAACATTTCTATATAACAACATTATTTTGTCAGCCCTTTGTACATATAAAGTACATGTTTTATGATCTATACAACAACATTTCCCAGTAACAACATGTTTTGCTCTTCCCTTCAGTGTTGTTATAGAGCGACTCCACTGAATCAACATAATTGTTGTAATGCTATTCTTTCAGGTGACTTATATGATTTCTTATTCATTGGAGAAATTATCTGCAGCTATACAAATGTTCGAATTTGCAATTGAACTTGGTCCCAACATTGATGTTGAAAAATTGAACTTAAATTTATACGGAACGCTATATTGGTATATCGGCATACTTGAGCCACCCTTGAGAGTGAAATTTGCCGTCAACACTTCGTTATTGGGTATATGTACCCGATCAGCACCGATGCTTTTAATTATAATTGACTGGAGTGTCTCCAGTATGAAGGGAATGGAATGGTTTCATTTCTTAAAAGTTATTAATACTACTGAAATTGTTTTTTAACTATTTTATGCATAAAAACTTCGTATTCTACCTACTCCTCGTGTTATTTAGAATTTCAGTCCGACCACCGACAAGCAATCTCAAATCCCAAGAAGCGCAGAAGGAAGACCTGGAACAAAATACGATTTCAATTGTTTTAATCGCCACAACACCTGCAAACCGCAACCACATTTGCACTTTCTTCGTCCTTTGACAGTCGACTTTTAAAATTTGTAGTTACCGACACGAAATCTTTGGAATAACCTTTTGAATAACTTTTGGAATAACCTTTTGAATAACATTTGGAATAACCTTTTGAATAACTTTTGGAATAACCTTTTGAATAACTTTTGGAATAACCTTTTGAATAACATTTGGAATAACCTTTTGAATAACATTTGGAATAACCTTTTGAATAACATTTGGAATAACCTTTTGAATAACACTTGGAATAACCTTTGGAATAACCATTTGAATAACATTTGGAATAACCTTTTGAATAACATTTGGAATAACCATTTGAATAACATTTAGAATAACCTGCATAACATTTGGAATAACCTTTTGAATAACACTCGGAATAACCTTTGGAATAACCTTTTGAATAGCATTTGGAATAACCTTTTGAATAACATTTGGAATAACCTTTTGAATAACATTTGGAATAACCTTTTGAATAACATTTGG